>JALBCR010001314.1:0-35000 GCA_030710515.1 Abscondita cerata
CGGTATGTAAATTTTTATTATTTTATGCTTTGGATTAATATTGACTTGTTTGTTTGTTTGAGTTTTTGTAATTGTGTCAGTGCATGCATACTAGTACCATAAAGCGAGATAACCTCTTAAATTAAAACACTAAAATAAGGTTACTATTTATCATTATTACTATTATTGTTACAGGTAGTGATGATGTATATGACTCTAAATGGTTTGCTTTTAAATACTTTGATTTTTTGGCTGATAAAGACATCCCAAAGACAACTGTGAATACTGCTAGTGAGGTAAGTGGATTCTTAATATTGGTCCTGCCACGGCAACGGTTGATTTAAAATAAAATGATTAGCTAAGTGTAAGCGAACGTCTTTGAGCTGTGCGGATGTTCTTCGTGGAATATTGCGGATGGGTAAGAACGATGTCATAGGTGCGTCATTGCGCCATCTACCATTTATAATCTCGCCATTGTTGTCAGTATCGAAACTTCCAGGAGGTGTGTACGTTCCATGAGAAGTACTTTTTCGTAGAAAGTTATGTAAATAAATGGTTGCTAAAGTAACTTTTGTTGCTATTTCTGGTTGCACAAGTAGAGGCTTTCTCAATACACGAAATACTGAACTCATTATCCCAAAGGCATTCTCCACGACCCGACGTGCTCTGGAATGACGGTAATTGAATACACGTTCCGGTGAACGTATCACGGATTACCCTCAAATGGTTTCATCGTGTACTCACTCAAAGCAAACGCTTTGTCACCTAATACGTAAAATGGTACTTGCATAGAATATGGAACTTGTAAGACTTCTGGGCAAGGAAGCTTCAATTCGCGTCTCTCCAATTGATTGTACAATGTCGTATTTTTGAATACACCTCCGTCCGATATCCGCCCTTGACATCCTACATCAGCATAGATAAAATTGTAGTCTGCGTCGACAATTGCAAACAGCACAATACTAAAAAAATTTTTATAGTTGTAGTATTCAGTTCCTGAGTTGCTGGGTGCTTGTAAAACAACGTGTTTTCCATCCATAGCCCCGATGACGTGAGGAAATTGCCACTTTCTTTCAAATTCGGAAGAGATCTGAAGCCACTCTTCTGTAGTAGATGGTACCTGGAACCATAACAAAATAAATTCATAAAATTCAAAATAAAGGCGAAAACATATTTATGCCAAACATATTCACAAACGCAACCAAAAAAAACATGAAACCGTAAAGAGTTACTTAATTGTGTTTTGTTTTGTTTTAGGAACACTCCGAAATAGAAGTTCCTGTAACGCCAACTTCGCCTACGGTCACCCCCGCAGTTAATACATCTGCAACTACAACTACTACATCTGCAACTTCTACATCGGCAGCTACTACATCTTCGACCACACATCAGCAGATGTTACAAGAGACTACCTTTCCTACTCCAAATAGTAGCAGGAGACAGAAAACTGGCATCAAACGTAAGGCAGCTGAGCAAGAATCCGACTCAATGATGCGTGAAGCTATGCAGATCTTAAAGTCATCGGTTAATTCATCTAATGATGCATATGTCACCTATGCTTTGAATTTGGCGAATGAACTACGCAAATACGACCAGAAGACGCTGGCATATGTCAAACGAGCCCTCGCTAATGTTTTATTTGAAGCGGATATGGGAATGTATTCTGCTTCATCATATGGCAATACTTTACAAATACACATACCGCACAGTTCGCCTTCTGCATCGTCAAATAGTTCACATTATAGGAGCCAAACATCGACTTTCTCACCAAACGCTCCCCACACACCATTATGTACCGCAGAAAATATCACTCCGGAAGTCGATATAGAATCTGTTTTTTAGAAATGTAAACAATTTTCGTTTCAATGAATAATAACAAACAAATCATAAATTTTATAAAGAAAAATGAATTACTTCTTTTTACCTTTACATATTCCTTAAGTGTCTGAACTAACGCATCGCAAACTTCTGGAATAATTGTTGATATTGTGCTTTTCGATATTCTGAAAAGGTATTGTAGGCTGCTGTAGGAATCTCCCGTAGCAAGAAATCGCAAGCAAACTGCCAATCTCTCTTTACAGATATCGCCTCTCTCATGTTGGTATCCATTTTTCTTATTTCAGGATCAACTCGTGATAAGAGCTGTTCAAAATCTTCTGTTGTCATCCTAGTAAAGTTTCGAAATGTATCTTCACAAGGTTCCGCTGTCATATCCCTCAGGAGTCTGTTTCCATATTGAAATCTCCGACGAAAAATTTCTTTCGACCACCATCGGCGTGTTCTTTTATTTCTTTTGTTTTTCTTCTCAATACAATTATCATCATAATTGCAAATGCTGCACTCGGAGTAACAACCGGCATGCTTGTCTCGCACAAACTGGCGGCTCACCTTATTTTCGCATGTCAATCCGAAACGTTTCGCCCTGTGTAAACAGTTACACCGAGACAGCGACTCGCGAGACATTTTCGCGAAACTGTTGCGCGCAACAATTTCGCGCAGTCTAAACCCGCCTTAATGACGTTTAGACTGAGTGAACACGATAAAGTTGCATAGTTTCAAACAGGAATAAACTTGTTACCACTAGCCGATACATATCTCTGACTATATGTGCCGCACTAAGATAACACACGTATTTAGTCTGTGCGTTACATATCTCCAGAGACTTGTAGGTATATAAAATACATACTATAGTATTTTCGCTGTAGCTTTGCGGTTAAGTGATTAGGATTTCCATTTGCAAACTGTATGCTTCAATATTTGTGAAAGTCAGTGGTACTTAAAATTTCTACATAGGTATTCGTCATTAAAATTGCAATTGGCTAGAATGTAACAATTATAAAAATAAATGGTTTAGAACCCCTGACTTCTTATTTAAAAGTTTACATTTGAACAAAAGGGAGCTCATTATTCCATTGTCACCAAACAATACTTAATGGTGTTGTTTACCTGTTTATTGCTCGAGGCGATTAGACATGCCGCCCAATATTTTAGGTAGGTATAATATAAAATGTTAGAAGAGGACAACACTATAAGAGTATGTGATTTCTGAAATTAAGCGCTAATCACTTAACCGCAAAGCTAAGCGAAAATACTATACTATAACTTATGGAAAATATGAAACAGCCCGCTATCAGTAAAATTGAAGTACGAGTTAAAATACCCAACTTACAAGAAACTTGCAATTTAAGCCGCCGCATGCTGCAGTCGTAAGCTACACATCCCCGGAAGCTTGTAACGCAGTTAACGTGTTAATATAACCCTTAAGTCCATGTACAGGGATATTCACTATAAATTACCCACGTTTTATTATTTCGAATATAAGAGGTATAAACTACTTTCGTGATTTAATTAATGAAATGTCATTTGTCAAACATACATTTGTCATTTACATGGCTTACTTTGACAATGTTAACAATTCCGTATTAAGTAACTGTGTTATTCTACGATTAATAACTCAATAACGGCTCAAGATAAAGTCAACATATGATATATTTTTGAAATCAGAAAAGAAGGATCTCTTGAAAAATGTAATAATATACAGGGTGTTACATTAACAAAATACATCATATTTTTGTTTTGCCCTGTAAACGGCGAGTAACTAAACTATTGATAGCATTTTAAGAAAATTAAGTTAGAACCATACAACTTTCATGCATAATTTTTTTTTCTACGAGCAATAATAACGATAGTAAAGAGTGGGTAATTTATAGTGAATAACCCTGTACTTAAAGTTCACTTTTTCGTCTACAATTTTGCAAAGTACCGAATTTTGAATTACGCGGTTGGTTTGTGACGTCACTACTAAACGGGTCCATTCCAATCCGTTCCGAAGATATCCGAAGAAAACCGAGAATTGCCATTTTCGAAAATATAAATTATTCACTTATTAGGACAGCTACTAAAAAAAAGTTCGCACAAAAGTTTCTTCACTAATGAAGGCAAACTGTAATATATTTTCAAAAAGATTATTGCAATCATGGTTTTGGAGATACTTTTATTTTAAATAGGCGCCATATTGAATTTTTTCAAAATAAACTTCTACTATTTTTTCTGCTTTCAATGATATGTTTGAAATAAAAGATTTTGACAATCCGGTTATTATATTTTATTATCTGGTAAACCATGGAAACAAATAAACTTCGATAATTGTGCAAGTCACTTTTAATTGTTTCTTACTGTGTTGTAGACATTGCCCATTTAACCAAACATCTATCTTTATTAATAACAAAGATACTCATACAATATTACTCAGTTTGGGACACACCCAATACACGGTGGTGCTTTTGAAAACGGGTCATAGGTATTTAGCATTGTGAACTGGTTTTTTTCGAATTCCTTCTCGCCCTTTCAAGTGACAAAAATGGTTTTAGTATCAAAACGCAGCTAAAATTATGGCGCATAGCGCTCGCTATCAGAAATCAGCCGAATTATAAGGTCTTTTTGAAAATTCATCAATAAAAATTAGTAATTTTTGATGTTCAAGATGAATCAGTAATGAGTTCCTAAGCAACTATGACATTTCTACGTTTTGACAATCATTAATAAAAGTAGTAACAATTCAGGTTTCATTTTAAAATGGTTTATTCGAATGAAGAGAGAGTTTTTATGGTGAAAACCTACTACACTGTAGATATTACAGGCGGGTTCGTGATTTATTTGCAGTGAACTTTGCTAACAGGCCTACACCATCGATGTCGACAATAGAATGGTTTGCCTGGAAATTTTAGAGGAGTGCTGATGTTTCAGTAGAATCTGTTGCTAGAGATAGTATGTATTGTTATTTTAACCTATGACCTGTTTTCAAAACCACCACCCTCTGTATATACTATATTTCCTATATGTTCAGTTACAATAAACTAATGTTTGTATTTTTTTACAAATTAATACATTAAGTAAATTTTAGAATTTTCAATTGAATGGAGTAATAGTAAGCTACTAAATATCTGGCCGCAAATAGAAATAGAATTAAATGCATATCTTCTTATCAAGGAAATATATTAAGGTTTATAAACCGTTTCCTTATTTGTTTTGCTGATAATTTCGTATTAAACTACATTCACTTAATGTTTCCTCCGATATAGGAGATTGTTTTTTTGACATTGCCCATTTATATGTAATATTTCAGTGACGGCTTCTTTTTTAAAATGAAGTTTCTTACCGTGCCGTATGACAAAAATTAAATAACCTAAACCTTAATTGCAGAAAAATAAGTGTTTGCGCAGAACTCGACGTCCTTCCGATATTAACAAACTAGTGAAAGTGAAAAAGAACGGATAGCATAAATGTAACTGTTTTAAGGATAATCTTTAAGACGGGCCAGGTAGCTAGTTGTTGAACCGTCACGGACTGGTATTCTCTTTAAACGTTTCAAGATTAGAATTCAAACTTAAAACTGCTTGAAATAGAAGTTAAAAAGTGCGTTTTCAAAAAAAATTGTTTAAATAAAAGTTATAGAAAATAAAATTTCCATCCATCTTTTCTATAATTTTTGTATAATTGATAGTTTTGAAGATATTGTTAAAACAATGGACTATACATTAAAAACATAATTTCCAGTTAACTATATGTAACCACCGCTATAACAACATATTTTGCTCTTTTCCATTCTCTTTTGTGATATGCATTACCGTTTTGGGATGCCTGCTGTAAGGAAAGATTCAAAATTTTAAGTCCTCCGGCATTATTCATTTTAGAAACCGTTATAGTTTCATTCATAACTATAAGCACAATTTTCCGCAAAGGCGGGTTGATTCATATAATACTAGAAACCCATCATTTGGCAACCTTAGCTTAGATACTTCGCATCTAAAATGTACTAATATAAAAACTCGTATCATGTACAGTGGTATAAAATTATACAATCACCTACTACCTTTCTTACAAATTAATGTTTCCTTTAAATAAATTTAGAAAAACTATAAAATATTTCTGATATCAAATCTTTAATTTGTTGCTGTTACTTTTATTAGTAATAATTAATTTTAATTTATATGAATTTAATTTATTTAGAGTATTTGGACTTAATACATATTAACTTCAAATATTTATATAGGTACCTACTTACTTTATATCAACCAAACTTAGAGTTTGGTTGCTAAAATTGCTATTCTGTGCGTCGTCGTCGCCGAATTGGTTGTCCGTTGCAGGGTTCCCGCTGTGATGGATTAAATTTGACATGTGATTCTAATGTATTTTTTAACGCCGATTCAGAATATTCGATATCTCGAACAGTTTTGATATATTCGACTTTACAGTACAAAAATTTCAAAAAATTTTTAGTTGTGAATCATTTGTATTTTTCGACGCTGATTAAGAAAATCACTAGCGTTTTACAATATCTCAACCAGTTTTTGAGATATTCAAAACAAACTTACATTTATGAGTCGTACATTAGCGGCTTTTTTGGTTGTAATTCACTTTTTTAGTTGTGTTTATATTTTATAGTAACTATATAAGAATTTCTGTGATAAATGTGTTGAGATAATGTAGTTTATTTTGATTTTTTGTTATTATGCTTTGTTCAAGAAATATTGTAAATATCAGTGACAATAAAGCTGTTTTTGATTTGATTTGATTCGTATAAGGCAGGTGTACTATACGGGATGGTACTCATGCGCAAGAAAAATATATATTTTTGTTAGTATTTTGTGTAATCGCTTATAAGCTTAAAGAAGTAAACATAGCAAGAAATAAACCAGCATTGTTTATTATTATTCCATATACGAAACAGTACAAACGGAATCGGCCTAACTAAGTGCCCGCACATAATTGGTCCTTCGAGCCGAACGAGAAAAGTAAAAGATTTGCAATAGTAATTGTAAATTGTTCAAACAACCATTTTACGGAAACAAGTTTTGGGCAACATCATATTCAACCCAAGAAAATTCCAAACTCGAAAACTTCAAGAAAAGTTCCAAGATCGACTTCTATGTACAGCGCCAGTATCGGCAGTATCAGCGATATACACATTGAGAAGTCAGATAATTCCTTTTATTACCTACTATTTATTTCCTATTCATTATTGAAATGACTGAGAATTTACCAAAGAAAATAATTGAAAACTTAAAAACAACTAATAACTGTCGTGTTGTTCGTTCCTTGTTTATTATTTAATTAAATAATTATACTCCAACTAGTCTTCATATTTTATTTAAGCGTAGTATAAACGTTAATACAAACTTGTACAACCATCTTGTGTTCGCCACCAAAACGTATGTTCCCGTTATGCGCACGCATCTCACGTTCACTTACAAATTATTATGTACAGAGTAAGTCACAGTACATCTACCTTCTTAGATCTCTAAACACATTTTTTATTATCATTTATAACTACCACTAACTTACTTTCCTAACTAACTAGTTACAATCGTAATCTCTTAATTTTAATGGGTTTTTAGTTAATCTTTTTGGTCGGACTGTTGTTTCACATTTACTAAATTCAATTTTGGGTTTTTGCTTTCTATCAGAATCTTTTATTAAATATTTTCTGTTCCGCTTTACTGTTGAGCCATTTTGTGTATTTAATTTATATGTTCTTGGTTTATTAAGTTTTTGTATTACACTACCCGGTAACCATGTTTTATCCGGTAGTAATACTCTTACTTTATCTCCTAACTTAAATTCTTTCAGTGGTTTTGTCTTTTTGTCAAAATGGAATTTTTGTAGTAATTGTCTTGTTTTCAAGCCGCTTAATGTCGAATCATTATTACTTTTTGAATCCGGAATATTGAATTAAGGTAACAAACTTGATACATCCCTATTGAACAATAATTTTGCGGGGGATGGTATATCAGAATTTATCGGATTTGTTCGGTACTCCAGTAAGCTTAAATAAATATCTTTTTCCACTACTAGCCAAATTTAAGCCAAAAATAAAAAATAAACATTTTTCTTGTAAAAATCAAGTAGCACAGGAATGCAAATAAACCAAAAGCATTAAAACCTACATACATTCATAAACCAACTGCAACTGATTCACTAAACACTTGTGTGGCATATTTCACCTTCATTTTCTGAAAATTATTGGGAGTAATATGTAAATTAGTTGATTTAGGAGCCAATCGCAGCGGTTTAGATTTGTCTGATATGTAGAAATTTTTAATGTCTTTCCAAGATGCTTTTTTGTTATTAAAGATATTATCGTATTTAATCAAGTTATTTTGCACCGACTTCAATAAATAGGGGACATCGAAGAAATACTACATTTTCTTATTGTTTACGAGAAGGTATGGTTTTTCCGGTTGTACATCTATTCTTTTAATTAGGTTTCGAAAATTTTACTACTGCCCTAACATTGGCACCGCATTGTAGTTGTAGCTTTTCTATGCAGTTTAATACTATCGACTTCAATTTGTCACCTTTGGATATCGTATTTGTAAAGATGTAGCACAAGGGTTGTTTAACTTTTATATATATAACTCTAACCATGATCACGTAGCAGTTTGAGCTGGTAAAAATTTAAAACCTACTTTAAAATTAACATTTTGGGGCTCGTAAAATATAATTTTAGTGAAAAATTTTGTATTCCTCTGTATATCTCCTGCTTCTTAGTGGTTTATTTTTTAAGTCCACTTGGGCTGTCGCAATTTGTGCTCTGCTTTCGGGTAGTAATCGTTGGGAGATGTTAACTTCAATTGAAGTGCTTTCTTTTCACGTTGCAATTTAAGAATGTTCCTCCGCAATTTTCTTTACCTAAGAGTATTTGAGCTGCAAGCTTGAGTAGTTTTGGTATAGCTAGAGATGTTAACGGGCATTTATTGCTTCGCCAATATACCTTGCATCATTTGAATATTGGATTTCAGAAATTGACACTTGTAATTCATTTAGGAATGGCAACTGTTCGCCACATACTCGTTAAGTTTTTATAGTCGACATTTTTATGTAACAGATCGGACCATCCAGATTCTGTTAACCATTCAAAACACCTACAACAAAATGTTTGTAATTTACTTAAAATTCTTCATGTAACTTAACTCGCCTGGTTAAATCACGGTAAACATATTACAACCAGTAGCGAAAGTCGCGAAATGGTGGTTTTATACGCAGATGCGACAAGTACAATCAACAATATGGCCACTGTACCTCAGCTGTTATACGTCAAACGTTGGTTGTAATTTCTGGTTGTAACTAAATGTTATTTAATTTCAGTTAAAGAGTGTGTTTTGTGTTTTATATGTTTAAAATTTAGTATTAATAGTAAATATCGTAGACTTTATACGAAAAAGTATACACGCGTAAGTAGTTATTATTATTAATTATTACTTTCAAGAGATTACACTAATGTAAGCAAGCATGATGAAACAGTATGAACTTTGAAAATTAATTCCGGAAAAACTTCAAATGCGATTTTATTAATTTTTGGGTATTTATTAATATTTGTTAATATCAATCTTACTAATAAGTAGATATACATGATGTGTTAAAATAAACTTCTACTTTAATGAATGTGTAAAGTCCGTATTTGTAACTATTATGCTTTTCCTACAAATTCGAAGCAGCTCAAAGTTTTTAAATAATCTAAGCGATTTATCAAAAATGGGTCTATTTGACAGTACGTTTAAATGCTTTGTTTGAGTTTTTGTGCTTTTTTTCAATTTTTATGCTTTTTTATCCGGACTTTACTCATCAGTAATTTTGAAAACGCCAAAATTCAAAATTACATGAATCATGTAAAATTTTATTAAAAAATATTTATAACTAAAGGAGTTACGAAACTTTGCGTATAACGGTGTTCTTCGCGTGTGGTCGGATAATGTACATGATTGTAGGAATTTCGTTGGTCTGTAAAATATGAAAAATGTTTATGAATTATATGAAGAAAAAGTTTTGTTCGCTGCGGAGGAACTTGTGGAAGAGGTTTTTCCTACAAATTTGTGAGGATTTGCTGTACCTAAATTTTTTTCAAAATCCTCTAAAAGTAATAAAATCCAAGTGAACACTTTGGTTTACATATTTTGACAAAGTGCTTTCGGGCGTAATAAAATTTAAGTAAATATGTATGTGAATTTATTACATGACATTTTTCAATTCTTTAAAATTTTCACATTAGTGTAACCCCTTAATCTTTAATTAATTAATTAATCACTGTGAGTGCAAATATAAAATAAAATAAATTGTTTTAGAAAGCATAAGTAGTTCAAAATAGTCGAAACTATTTAAAAATTAAAATGCCTAAGCAGGTACGAGGTCCCGTGTGTGTATTTAGTGGTTGTAAATCTGCACATAGATTTAAAGAGCCAATATCAGTTTTGTCCGTTTCCCAAAAGACCCAGAAAAGTAAGTGTGGATTTTAGATTTTATTATAAACTATAAATTTTGATTATTTTAGGTGTAAACTATGGATAGATGGTTGCAACAGACCTGATTTGAAAGAAAAGAATGTTGAAACTTTGTACAATTTCTACCGAGTTTGTTCAAAACATTTTCAAGATCATATGTTTTTAAATGACTTAAAAATCGTTTACAAACACATGCTTATCCTTCGCAAAATCGAAAACGTAAAGCAAGTGAAGAACTTGAAAATTCAAACGTTCAAAAAAGTTGTCAGTCAATCGATATCAACAAATCGCCTACATCATCTGGTGTTTTGAATTTATTAACATCTCCAGCGGCTGCACAGTCTGTTGATGTACACGACTTGCCTACATCTTCTTGGGTTAAGATTCCATCAACATTTCCAGCTGCTACACTGTCTGTCGATGTAAATGACTTGCCTACAACTTCCGGAGTTATGGTTCCACTCACATCTCCAGTTGCTACGCAGACCCCATTAGTTTTGAGTGCTCATACACCGAGGAAAAATAAGTTGAGGAAAAAAATCATTTGTACGCAAAGTACTGTTAGACGCCTCAGCAACCAACTAATAGATCAAACAAATTTGGATAAAATATCAATGGAGCAATTTGAAATTCTTTTGCATAAGTTTTTGCCACGGGAAACAGCCGAATTTGTTAGCGTTCAAGCACGACAACATTCCAAAAAAGCCTGCGGTAGAAGATTTAATAATGAGTTTAAAAGATTTTGCCTCACTACTTATTTCATGAGTCCTAAGTGCTATCTGTATTTGTCTAAAACATTTTTATTGCCGAGCAAGCGAACGTTAGAAAAGATGACACAAAATTTACGGATAGGACCTGGTATTCAGGAAGAAGTATTTACTTCGCTTGATGTAAAAATTAAATCTCTAAGCGAAAATGATAAATACTGCATTATAAGTATAGATGAAATGTCATTAAAGGCACATTTATTTTATCAGATAGGAAGAGATGAGGTTATTGGTTTGGAAGATATTGGAAAAGGTAAAATGCTTACACCGGCTTGTAATGTTTGTGTGGTAATGATACGCGGTCTTTACAAAAAGTTGAAATTACCATTACATTATTTTTTTGTTAATACTTCTTGTTCAGGCAGCGAAGTCAAAGACATAATTTTTGAAAACATAAGAAAATTATGGATCGTCGGTTTCAAAGTTGTAGCCATGGTTAGCGATATGGGTGAAAATTTTGTTCAGTTTTCAAAAATTTTTAAAAGTGAATCCAGAAAATCCATTCTTTATTGTAGACGAAATGAAAATTTTCTACTTTTTTGATCCTCCTCACTTGATAAAAGCTACACGAAATAACTTTATGAAATATTCTTTTCATTATGAAAATGAAGTAACTTCGTGGAATCATGTGAAGAAGTTTTATGAAAATGATAAAAAACTTCAATGTCGCCTTGCTCCAAAACTGACCAATAGTCACATGAACCCAACAAATTTTAAAAAAATGAAAGTAAAGTTTGCTACTCAAGTTTTAAGTGCTACTGTCGCTGCGGGTATAAACACTTACATAAGTTTGACAGCATTGCCTGCCGAAGCTATGGCGACAGCTGAATTTATAGATCGCTTCGACAAACTCTTCGATATGTTTAATATCTCAAACGTATTTAAAGGCAAACAATTTAATCTTGCTTTCAAAGGTGAAGATTACCAAATAGAGTTTCTAGAAAAGACAATTGATTATTTAAGAAATGTTAAAATCATTTCGAAAAATAATGGTAAGGATGTAACGAGAAAAATTACATCAATAAATTGTTGGTTAATCACTATCCATGCACTTTTCGGTTTGTGGGATTATTTAAAATCAAGTGGATGTAAATTTTTATTGACAAGAAGAATTAATCAGGATGCACTAGAAAATTTTTTTGGAACTATTAGAAAACAAAATGGAAATTGTTATAATCCTACTCCAATTCAGTTTTATAATTCTTTTAAAAAATTATATAGTGTAATTTTTTACATTCTTCTTCTGAAAATTGCTCCGCAGACGCTACCGCCCCTCACTGGTGCTAAGGCAATAATGACAGACTTCACAACCTTGGTGTATAATATACTATTATTGTCAAATTCAGTTTTTGAATCATGCTTTTAAAGGTTTTAATACATCTTTCTACCATGCCATTGGATCTAGCGTGATTAGGGCAAGATGTGATATGTTTGATATTCCAAGATTCTACAAAGTTTCTAAACGCGTCGGAACTGTAATTTGTTCCGTTGTCTGAACGTATAATTTTTGGAATACCATGCCTTGCGAATATGGATTTTAGTGATTTAATAGTGTGTAAGCTGTCAAGTTTCTCCAAGTATGCAGTTTCGATAAATTTCGAAAAATAATCAATCACAATCAAATAGTTTTTCCCTTTATATTGATAAACGTCCGTGCCTATCGTTTCCCAGGGTTTATGTGGAATCTCAGATAAGATTAGGAGTTCATCTGGGTTTGATTCTCTAAAGTTCAAACATGTATTGCAATTGTTTACATATGATTTAATTTCCTCATTTATTTGGGCCAAAAGAATGATTGCCGGGCTCTTAACTGACATTTAACAATTCCTAAATGATTGTAGTGTATTATGTTTAACATTTCTAATCTTAAACTGTTAGGTACTATTATTTTATTACCTTTAAATAGTACATCATTAATACTGATAATTTCGTCCCGATAGTTCCAATATTTTTTAAATTGTCACTTAACTTATTATTATCATCAGGCCACCCTTCCTTGACCGTTTTCAATAATTCCTTAAGACTACTATCTTTGTGTGTTTCCTTTTGAAATTCTTTAAATTTATGACTCGATATTGTCAAAAGTTGATCAATTATGTGTACATGAGCTTCGATGCTTTTTTAAAACTGACTCATCCTCATTGTTGATTTCGCTCAGAAAGTTTCTTGACAAACAATCAGCCACAAGTAGCTCCTCACCTGATTTAAATTTGATAGTAATATCGTAATTTTGTAATTTAATTAACATTCTTTGTAGTCTTAGTGGTGTTTTAATTAATGGTTTATTGTGGAGGGCCACTAAAGGTTTGTGGTCGCTTTCCACTACATTTTTTTTCCATATACATATTGGTGGAACCTTGTACAACCGAAAACCACTGCAAGCAGTTCTTTTTCTACCTGCGCGTAATTTTTTTCTGTGTCTGCAGTGCCCGTGAAGCATAAATTACAGGGAGTTCGTTTTGTAGAAGTACTGCTCCTAAACCGTTTTTTGAGGCGTCGACTGATACTATTATTGGTTTATTTACGTCGAAATATTGCAATACAGGGGTTTTAGTTAAACAATTTTTTATTTTTCCAGAGCATTTGTGTGAACTACCTCCCATTTAAATATATCGTCGGCTTAACATGTAAATGTCGTAAGTCCAATTTCGGTCGAAAATAGGTTATTAATGCCATCTTGTGCAAATTAATCAGTTCTACCAACTCTGTAACTGGTGTAAGTCCAGTATTATTTAAAAGCATTAAAAACTGATTATATTAATGTCGTAAGTCCATGCACAGTGAGAACCAATATGTAAACGTCGTAACTCCAGTTGTAGCCATGTTGTTGATGGTGTGATGTGCAGCATCAAATTATAACTAAAAAACGTACGTATTAATACAAATGCAGTTGTTAAAGTTTGGATTACTATTTGTTTCAATGTTTTTCTTGACTGTATGAAATTGTATATACTAATTATTCAAAAACTAAGTTAAATAAATGATGTTTAAGTTATATTGGAGTTACGACATTTTCATGTTAAATAACAATAAAACAAACTAAAATTATAAGGGACTTACGTTCATATCGTACATTAATGTAAATAATTTAATTGTACATTACCGTCGCGTCATTCGTCTTTGCGATGTACCAATGGCGTACATTATTTTTCTATTTACTTACCTTAAACTTTAGTTTTAAAACAAAATAAATAATCGCGATTATTCAACGTTCATTTTCAATTTTATTTTTCATTTCAGTATACTGTACTTACTGAAGATTGTGCATTGTATCTGTTGTACAATGGCGCATTGTAACTCAAGAGCAAAGAAAATATTAATGTTAGCAACTGCATTACGGACAGAAGCTAATATAAATACATTCAATACTAATTTAAGCTTTGTTCAAACAAATCATGATATTGTTCGTGACGGAGATGACGCTATTAGTGGAAATGATTTAATCCTAGATATTCCAGAAGTTACCAATTATTTAATTGAGACTGATGGCTACTACGAAGAACTAGTAGATGAGAATAACTGTGATGATACACTACAAGACTGTAATTTAATGCCCAATGGTGATAATATTATAAACATAGATTTAATAAATGTAGAAAAAGACGTAGTTGATCAGCAAGATAACGTTGAAATAGAAGATGTTACAGACGTCATATTAAAACAAAATGGAAGTATTAACGAAACAGATCGTGAAGCAGAATTTCAGGCAAGTTGTGCAGAAAATTATAGCCAAGAAAATCAATCCGACAAAGAAAATGACATGAATGATCCAAATTATAATCCTGAATACGATGGAACAATAAATGATTCTTCTGATGAATCCAATAAAGTTGGGAAAAAAGTAATATCGTAATGGACAGAAACCGTCATGAAGTAACATCAAATAATAACTTTGAAAAAAGAAGAGACAAAAGAAACATTTGGTTAACAAACAAACTTGGAAGGAAAACGTTAATAAACGTAAAAGAGAAAAGGGAGAGGAATATCTGGGCAGAAAAAAAGTAGGAGATGTATGGGTAACTACTGAAAGGCCAAGAAGAATAATGGGACCTCGTTGTAATTGCAAGCTTTCTTCAATGCTATGTAAAAAGAAGGAAAGGGCATTACAGTGTTATAAACTTACAGAGAAAGACAGAAACGATATATTTTATAATTTTTGGAGCCAACAGAACTGGAGCCAAAGAAAAACTTTCGTTAATTTATCAGTTAAAAATCAGGAAACCAAACGACACCGGAATCGCAAAACCGAATTGACATCTAGGCGGAAGACCTCTTCCGTATACTATTTAAAAAGCAGGAGGACTCAGTTCGAGTATGTAAACAAATGTTTTTGAATACTATTGGGATGAGCGAAAGAATGATAAATATATGGAAATATTCTGAATTTCAGTTAAAGGATAACAAAGAATCCGACCATGTAGAGAATGTGGAACAAACTAAAGTTGTTACTACTATCCGCAATAGAGCGAAGGCTTCTTTGCAAGAATTTCTGGAACAAATTCCGAAACTTGAATCTCATTATTGTAGAGCAAGTTCAAGTAAACTCTATTTAGAACCAATATGGAAATCTAAATCACATGTTTATAAATATTACAAAAATGTGTGGTGCAAGGACAAAAATATTGAAAGTCTGTCTATAGCAACATTTACTCATGTATTTGAAGAAGGAAATTTGAGTTTATTTAAACCAAAAAAAGACGAATGTGACAAGTGCGTGGCTCACAGGACAGGAAACCTTGCCGAAGAGCTATTTGTCTTGCATCAAGACAAAAAAAAGAAGCCCGAGAAGCTAAGGAAGGCGATAAAACTTCAAGAAGCAATGTATTCTGCATGGATTTACAATCGGTACTATTAAGTCCGAAATCGAATGTTTCGTCACTATACTTTAAGACCAAACTAATTGTGCACAACTTCACCATTTACAACATGAAAAGTAAGGAGGGCTATTGTTTTATCTGGCATGAATCGTCTGGAGGCGTTACGGCCAACGATTATGCTTCTATTATTTGCTACTTTATCAAGGAACACATTTTGAACACACTGGATAATCAGGACATTATTTTTTGGAGTGATGGCTGTACTTCGCAAAACCGAAACACCACACTTGCCAATGCATTAATCAACATGGCTATGCAACATCAAGTTAGCATAGAACAGAAATACCTTGAGAAGGGCCATACGCAGATGGAGGCAGACTCCATGCATTCGGTAATAGAACGTAAACTACGCAATATGAATATAAACGTTCCAGCTGATTATGTTGGAGTCTGCCTTCATGCACGATCACAGCCTCGCCCATATCATGTAAAATATTTAGATTATAAATTTTTTAAAATTTTACCAATGTAAAATTTCTAAGTTCGATAAGACCGGGTCGAAAGGTAGGCGATGCCCTCGTAACAGATATACGCGCCATAAAATACAATCCTGATGGATCTGTGATGTACAAACTACGACACTCTCAAGATTATACACCACTGCAGTACAGAAATGTAAGTAAAACCATCCCTATTCATTACGAAGAGCTTCCTGAGTTGTACCAACATCCTCTACCAATAAAAAAAGAAAAATACGACCACTTGCAGTTTCTAAAATCAAGTCTGGAGAAGGACTATCATCAATTCTACGACAATTTGCCATTTAAGAATTAAGAATTTTTTCATCACTGTCTTATGTTGCTGTAATAATATATTAATTATTTTGTTTTTACTGATTTATTCAAGTTTCAATACAAATGTTTCAATGAACTGTTTTGCTTTTATATCTGTTTACCTTCCATTTCTCGATTCTAAAAAGTAATAAGTCCGTAAATGTTTTAGAAATAAGAAAGAAAATGTAGTAAGTCCCATAAATAAATGAAAGGCACCTTTTTCAAAATATTTTGGTTTCAATCAGATTCTAGGCCATTTTTAAGCAGTTAGTATTTTTGATAATTTTGTCATTATCTATACGACCGTTATATTGTTTTAATTGCGCTCTGTAAAATTTACATTTTAGGACATACAACATTTACATGTTAAGCCGACGATATCTTTATTTAACAACGCTCTTAGTATGCTTGTTTTTTCCGATAAATTTGGAATGAATTTTGATTGTTTCTAATTCTTTTCTTGATTTTTGGATATTCATTTCTTTTATGCACTTAATTTTTTCAGCATCAGCCTTGACACCATGACTCGCTATGATGTGACCAAGGTATTTAATTTCCGCTAGACTAAATTTACATTTGTTTTTATTAAATTTTATGTTTTCATGTTTGGCTTTTTCTAAAACTAATTTTAAATTATTGTCATGTTCGATTTGATTTGCACCGAACACTAAGATATCATCAATGTATGAAATTTCTCCAGGAATATTTTCAAACATTTGTTTAAATCATTTATGGAATACTTCTGGTGCCGACACTATCCCGAAGGGCAACCTACGAAATGAATACCTTCCAAATGGTGTCGTCACCGTACACAATTTTGACTTTCTGTGTCTAATGGAATTTGAAAGAAACCCTGATTTGCATCTAAGATACTAAACACTTTGAATTTTTTAATTGGGCTAGGATTTCTTCAATAGTTGGCATTTGAAAATATTCCCTTTTTATTACTTTATTTAATTTCTTAGGATCTAAGCATATTCTAATTTATCCGTTTGGCTTTTTTACTACTACCAGCGGGTGTACCTAATCTGTGGGCTCTTCAATTTTTTTTATTATCCCTTTACTTTCTAACTTGTCCAACTCATTTTTAACGTTATCTCTTAATGCCAAAGGAATTTTACGTGCATTGTATACTACCGGTACCGCATTTTCATTAATTATTATTTTATGCTGCTTTTCATGCAACCTATACCCGTAAAGACTTCTTTATAATCGTCTATTATATTTTCACAATTAACTTTATTTACTCGCCTTATTAAATTTAACTTGTTACATGCATGCAACCCTAATATGGCTGGACTATTATTTCCCGTTTCTACTACTTCAAATTCTAACTTATTACTTTCTACACATTTACCTTTAACTTTACATTCTAAGTAACATTTACCCTTGTTTACAATTTGTGTTCCATTATAATTTATTAATTTAACATTTGAATTTCTTAATTTTATATCTGGAACAACAAGTGTAATGGTATGATACTCGCCTGTGCACCAGTGTCTAATTTAAATTTCATGAACGTTGGCGGTTTTTCTTTAATTTGTAAAACTTCGTTCCAGTCTTTTACTTCTTCATCTTGATTGTCTACAGCTCCAATGAATATTTCTTCTTCCTCTTGGCTTAAATCTTCTCTAATTTCTGCAACTTGTCTTCTTGATCTGCACAGTTTACTAAAATGGTTTAATTTCTTGCATTTCAAACATTCCTTCCCGTATGCCGGACATGCATTAGGTTCGTGACTTGATCCGCACCGATTACAGTTTTTGATGTATCTTGACTTGTATTTATTTATTTGTGACGACGATTGTTCATTTAAATTGCTACCATTACTATCACTTTCCTTGCCTCTTGCCTTTGTAATTTTCTTTATTTTGTCAATTGTAGTTTCTTGATTAATTTCTTCAAGTTGGGTTTTAGCAATTTCGGCTGATCTACATATTTCTACACACTTTGTCAATGTTAAGTTTGTTTCAGTCAACAATCTTTCCCTAACTTTTTTATTTATGTGGTCGCACACAATCCTGTCTTTTATCAGACTGTCCCTTAATTTAAGTGTGAAATTAGTTGGGAGAACCCACATCTGTTGATTGTATTAAACAAATATGTAAAGAGCAGGAGTATTTTCCTGTAGACTTGTATAGCCGGGTCTGTAAACGCATGCTATAATTAATGATAACTGTCCCCTACTTAAGAGTAAAGTCAGATTGTTAATATTTGAGCAAGCAAAGTCAATTTTTTGGATTTTAAAATGAGCAGCAATTTGGTTGCTAATGTAGGTACAGACGCCACCAGAAGCAGTATTTAGGCGGTTAGATATAAAAATTTGGAAACCAGGTAATGAGATAAGGAAAGCAATTTGAGGTTTTAACCATGTTTCTGCAAGACCAATAATAGCGGGGTTTTGTATTACAGAGACCAATTCAGAGAATTTAACAGAAATAGACGCAGGATTGGTGTGTACAAAACTTTCCATTGGTTTAAATTATTACCAAGTTCTTTGGAATAAGCCAACTATTTGGGGAACGCCTTTAATATAATTTATTGTCAAATTGACCTTGCCAGCATCCAGTCGCATCTGAAGTTGTGCTCGTAAGTCGTTTAAATAGCTCAATTAATCCGGTGTTTTATCCTTCATTATGCTTATTTTTCAATAGTTCTATGAGTTTTAAAAACTTGCTTTTTATTTCCCAAAACGTACTTGACCGAGAACAAATAAGGTAGAATAACTTTAAGAGCTCACGGTTTCTCCGTTGGAGCACTAATCGGAAGAAGCTAACAGTACAGTGGAGAAACCCTCATAAGTTAAGATTTCTGAAACTTTCAACAAATCATTCGTTCTACGTTCATCGAACGGAGCGTCAATCTTAGTTATATTTCGTAAAATATAAGGTTTTAGAACAATGTATACGTTATATAGCCTCATTTATTATAAGTTCGGTATTGGTTGAGGAGATATTCGTCGAAGATAGCTGATGTTCAAATTCTAATATTTTATGTTTGAATGTATCTAATTTTACTGTTAGTTCAGTTCAAAATCTTTCCATCAATAGTTTCATATCTGTAAATTGTTCAATGTTGGAAAGAACGCATCAAGTTGGTATTCTTAACAATTTTACTTGCTCTTACCGTACGAACTTTGTGAAAAAGTGTTTTTACTGATTTTGTAGTGATAAATTTGAAGTAATAACGAGAAGACTTTGTGGTTTTATGTTAAAACTCAAAATGTTTACAGCTGCGGGTTTATTTTACTAATAATAATACAAGGTGTTTTAAAAAAAAAAGTGATCCGTCTCTAAGATGGGTAAAAAACTCAAAAATTATTAGGGTTTGCTTAGTACAAAATTTTTGTAACGCCATCCGTATTCAAGAATTCAAGAAAAAAATTCATACTCATTTTATACGACTTTTTCGAAAGTACTGGCAACATTATAATGAAATTTTATACGAATATGTTTTGGAAGCTGATACATCCCATAAATTTGTTTTTATATCTGACTCTCATAGAGAGCGCTAGTTACACGGTTCGTACCAAGTAGTATCAAATGTAAAAGTTGTCTTAGTTATGTTTAAAATAATCTGTCCTGTCACACTGACATCATCAATAACCTACAAATTTCATACCTATTTGTTTCAGCACAATGACTTGACAGATTCTGACACAACAAAACATATTCAAAAAATGAAAGTAACACAAACGTTTTACATTCCACAACCACCCTTGACCAAAATAATTTTTGATATCCCGGTATAAAGTGATGATAAAAAAAAATAAAAAAACGGAGGACATTTTGAACACTTTAGTCTAATTGAATTTTATTTTATGTTCTTAATCTTTATTTTAATTTTCTTGTGTTTTTTTGTTTAATTAATAACTTTATCATTACTTTATACCAGCATCGGTTATTACTTCATAATTTTCAAATCATAATATTTCGAAAACGGTATACAGTATTGAGTTTTGCAAAGAGTATCTTTTTGGTGTAAAATTGAATGATGTTTCAGTTGAATTCAAATTTTGATTAATAAATCTAATCTTAAGAAAGTTATGTTCAATACTACTTGGTACGAACCGTCTAACTAAGCGTCCTCTATGAGAGTCAAATATACAGGGTTATTCACGGTATACGACACAGAATATTACAGCCAAACTATTTAAGAAAATTAGGTAAATATATCTGGGATTGATAGAGACCTATAAGTGGAATATTTTAAAATTACTTTCAAAATATACAGGTGTCCCAAAATACACAGAACGTATCAAAGTGTGTGTTTTTCTTATAGAATGCCCTGTATATTAATACATTTTCAGTTTCTACGTTCAAAATAAGAATGGATTTTATAGAGGTTTGCCTTACCGACCAGCGGTCAGCAGGACAGTGCAAAGCAGCGTTTACTCGGCCAACAATTCACGCGGCGGAATGTAAATCGCGTAACACAACGCGTGACATCGCTGTGATCGCCATGGACGTCGTCGGCACCGACGTTCTCCTCCCGCATTTGAAGATGTAACGCACACCAACTTGAGCTAATGGACCACAAACAAAGACGTTTCATCGACGCCGTCGCCCAACAAAATCCGTCAAGATGAAAAAACCCCCCTGCAATACTCGCAAACAAACAACCGCTGCAATACCGGCAAACGAACGACAGCTGCAATAACCACAAACGCCACGACCGCTGCTTCAGAGGAACAAACGATCAAGAAGCGTCCTACGTCTTGACGACATTGCCGTCAATGATCAAACGCACCCGCACACACGTCACGGAACCCACAGACCCAAGTGTTCAATGTACATCCACGCTGGAGCCACATTCTCGCCCACACACGTCACAAAGTTTGGAAACCTGGTTCTGAAGTCCATTCGCCTGTCGCATACAGGACGCGCTGTCGCTCACGCACTAAGCTATCGAATACAACACACGCTATGTACAAATTGGCCTCTAAAGTAAGCAACACACAAAAGCACCTACGACGAAAATCCAGCAACAACAAACCTCGCAACCGCAGCATCAGCAACGACAAAACACAGCATCAGAAACTACGCCAAGAGCGCCTCGCAACTCAAGCAAGGAGATATAACTTCAAACACAAAAATTTTTTGCAAATCTTTGTCCATCTACTCCCAGCATTTTTTATCGTGGATCAATCCACTAAGGAAGGACTCATATGGGGTTGCGTCTTTAACCCCATTGTAATCGACATCGTTAATCCAAAAAAGGAAAAGGAAGGAAAAGAAAAAAAAACAAAAAAACAAACACAAACACCAAAAAGGAGGAAAAAAACAAACCACACTTATAAAATGGAGTAGGTATCAACGAAGTTAAGTTAAGCAGTTAAGTTTAAATTCAGTTCAATTCGACACTTGATTGGCATCGACCAGTTTACGGCCCTGACCAGCGGTCAGCACGACAGTGCTGAGAAGCGTTTACTCGGCAAACAATTCACGCGCCGGTATTACGAGTAAACTTTGTTCGACAACCTTACACCAGCACATTCAATTATGTAAATATTCCATCGCACCTATTGTTGTAAAATTAAATAAACGCATCTAAAACCGACTCCGCCAGTTCTTTTTCTGATCAAACCGGTGTCTAGTATACACCCTAGACACCACAAACATATACAAAAATAAAATAAGAAACAAGCGTTTTACGCCGAAGTCTACATCCTTCTGATACTAACAAATGTATAAAATAGTATCGAAAGTGTACGACTATATACAACATTTTGCTCAAAAAATAAGTCTAACAGCTCGCAGCTTAATAATTTTGATAGAAAAAGTGAAAAAAATCTGACTTGGTGTAAAAAAACACATTTAAGAAGGAAATGTGCACCTCAAAGCAATTTGTAAAATTTAATTATACGTTTCAGTAACGCCCACCTATTGTAAAATGTAAAGTAAAGTCGTAAACCATTATAACAACGCTTACCTGCTCGCTACGTCGGGACAATACGATGTTTGGCGGAGATATTATTACAACAATTAGTGTTACGTGTTGATTTTATCTCGGTAATTAATTATAAACAAATTAAATTACAAACAACTTTTATTTAATGCAAAAATGTGTAAAATTAATATTTTTCTAAATATTCCAAACATTCAAAAATCTGTGTAGTTTAACGGCCCTTTTGGCTCGATATAGATTATGCCCAAAAATTTAATCAAATTTGCAGTATTATAATAAGACCCATGTGCAAAGTTTCATAAAAATGGGGCGTGATGGTTTTCTTGATGTCTTGTTTACATTCCGACGGACAGCCGCCCGGCCGCCCATCTGACAGATTTTTTTCTGCTTCATTATACCGGTCTAACTTTAATTCGTCGAAAAAAGTGAAAAAGACGGGTGTCAAAATTGAATTTAAAAGCCAAAATCACCTGCTGGACACAATGCCGAAAATGGACGCAACGCCTAAATTAGTAATGGGACGTCGGAAAACAAAGACTGACGGGAGTATTGAAAACAAACTTTTTTAAAGTAAATTTGTTTTAATCAATTTAAGTTTACATGTGATCGCGGGTAAACGGTTTTGGTTGGTAGGTTACAGTTATTACAATTTTTTCAAAATTTGTTTTAATCAATATCCGATCTTTGAAGCGTCAGTTTTGCTTTTCGACGTCCGCGCATTTAAATATACTGGTATTTCATTTAAAATAGGTAACATTCTTAATTCCGGCATAATTTGAAGTAGTAACTTTATTAAAGTATTAAACATACCATAACACTCACAATATTAAAAAAAAAAAAAAAATAATAAAAAAAAAAAATTATAAATTTTATTTAAATTTTTTTTATAAAATTTTTTAAAATTTAAATAAAAAAAAAAAAAAAAAAAAAAAATAATTAAAAAAAAGTTGAAAAATTTAAAATTTATGTAAATTATTATTTTTTTTAATTAATTTATTTTTTTTTTTTTTTTTTTTTTTATTTTTTTTTTTTTATTATATTTATATTTTAAATTTTTTATATTATTAAATTTTTAAAAAATTTATAAAAAAATTTTTTTGTTTTTTTTTTATTTTTTATGTTAAAAATTTTCATGATGAAATAATAGTGTGTTTCCAATATAAAGATTGTTTGTCTGAACATCCTCATATCTTTTGAAACATCTTTATTAACATGTTAAATCACAAAACTATTTTTGTTTATTCTTTTATTTTATAACAGAACATTTATAGTGTTTTAAATATAATTTTTAGTATTGGAATTCGATGTTCGTACATACATGCATTTAAGTAAATGTGTCAACTAATAGTAAGATAATGATTAAAATAGTTAACTACATTGCTTACTTAAAGACTAGCATAGTGACAAGTAGAAATACTTATAACTACAACATAGCAACGTGTTTTTTTTTTCTAATAATTAATTGAATAAAAACACATAATTAAAAATAATTATCAATTGACATTATTTTTGAACAAATAGTTAAAAGACATCGATGAAATAATGTGCCCTTATTTCTAAACTTGGTATCCAAAAATCATAATATTTACATTCTTAGGTACAAATGTGAATATTTTATTATAAATTTTAGCTGATGTTTTTAAAATTACAGCACTGTAATTTCTGCAATAAAGAAATATTATGTACAAACATATTTTTCAACACATGCAAAAGTGCAGTAATAATATTGTGCTTTAAAATTGAAGTTTCATGCTTCCTAATCACATTTTCATATAAATTCATTAATCTACCTTTTTTAGAAAATAAAGTGATTACATATTGATACATTAAGACTAGAAGGTTTGTTTTTTAAATGTTTGTTATTAATAATTATAATTAGTATAATATAGGTTTTAATTGGTTCAAAGCTTTTCAGCTGTATAATCACAGTGTCTGCTCTATCGTGCATGATGGCATGCTACGTACTATTCTATCTGATTAATACATGTTAAATTGTTATGTACATGACCAGTTCATTAATTAAAAATTAAGTTAAAATCAAAACCTTTTCAAGTATAATTAAAATGAGATTAATAATTTGAAACGAAAATATCATCTTATTTGATAAGTTACGTATGTTGATTCCCGTGTAAGTTAAATTTCATACAAATATTACTTACTTTTTTTACATATTTTAATTTATTTAAACAAATATAGAATAGATAAAACAATTATAACGTAACATTAGAGTATTTATAGGTAACTAAGGTAGAGTTCTTACAACCTAAGACAAACATAACAACCTTTTAAAAATACTGACATAAAAGAGATGAAGTTAAGGTAACGTTAGTTGTTACGTACTACATTTAAACAAACTAGATAATAATGATTTTATATATTTTTAGCGGTTAAAATCAGTAATACAAAATTTAAAAAGCTATAGAATATAAGTAGCATTAACAAATAGTGATTGCCATTTAATACCTTATTTATGAAGTTTTGTACAAAATAGCAAAGTATATTATTTATATATTTATTTCGTTTATAACAAACTTTAGCAATTTAAAATAGCGTAGTATTAATTGCGTATAGGAGAAAATTTGTAAATATTTAGCATTTTATCAGCAGCCATTGAATTTATAAATAATCTTTAAGTAAGAATAAGATAATTTTTGTTTAAAGGTAGACGCGCACTTGTCGGAAAACACCACATCGTCAAACCCTGGACCTTCCTTAATGTTATTATTAAACATAAATATAAATTCAACTGAGCGCATCACAGCGCCGAGTATTACCAAGTATTTTGGATTTAAAATCATAAAAATGGCACTGAGCTCTCAACAAGTACGTCGCTAACTTAAAAGTATTGTTAGAGTGTAACAGAATCTGATTTATTATTTACTAGGTCAAGTGTTATTAAAAAGTACGGCAAAAACGTTACTTTTATAATCAATTTAAAGAAATAAAAGATAGTAATGCAAAATTTGCAGTGTCGCGTGCTCTAGAAAACACCGCAACATTGATTTATTGCTATTTTGTGGTTTTGATTGTCTGTATAAAAGCGTTTGTACATTGTCGTCATTTTTCATAACAGCAACATTGATCGAATGTTGAAATATGCCCTAAAGTGTCAAGTGTGCTAACTTAAGTTGTACAGAATTCTGTTACACACTATAAAAAGAAGTCTCAACAATATAACATTAAATCAAACGTGTTATGCCTAATGTACAGATTATCGTTTAGCGTATATTGGGAACACATACATTCAGAGTTTTATAAAATTTTTCTTAATTTTAAAGCTGACTTATAATTAAGAAAAACATTAAATTCCATTTGCATTTTTGGTTTTGTTACCATAACGCGATTTTAATATCACAATCATTAATAATGCACTTGCTGTACTTCTAAAATTGCGGTTCTACATTATTACATATAAAGTAAATATATTACGGTAAATATATACAGTGCGTTAAAGCTACACGTTTTGCGAACTTTTTATGATGTATCGAAAATGTAGGTACGTATACAGTACGCATAAATAAATAATAAAAAAATAAATAATTATCCGTTGTCCACAACATTTTGTTCCTTTATATTTCATAAGTTCACCACCGTTAACAATATGATATGTATTGCTTTATAACAAGTCTTCATATGAAAGCACGAGCTAAAATTAAAGAAAACTTAATCGTCATGATGTGATTCTGAAAAAGTTTTGTAATGGCAGAAAAAGAAGATTAAAAACACTGCAAAGGCTGTCGGATACGTAATGCGTGCGATTACGTCGATAGTTTTTGCCACACGAATCGGATGCGGTGGCTCTTTCTTGCGTACCTGCAATAAACATGCCTACTCTAGGTTAGATCATGGAGACTTTGAACACAATTAACACTGACTAAGCGACAACTGCCTATTTTGCCTATTAGTACGCGCTCAAGCAAAATTGGAACTACATCTATACTGTAAGGTTAGAGTAAGACAACGAAAGATGTTACCTCTGTTGCGCATCCGTTGTTTGCCGTGTGTGTACACGGATTTGCGCCACACGCGGTACAGGACGCTGCTTCATTTGGAATGTGGTATCACGCTTTTTGTCGCCCTGCACAGAGATTTTTTCATCATAAATTGAGAAACAAATATAAATAAAGAATTTATATTACCATTTCATTCAGAAAAAATAACTACGTTTAGTCGCTCTTAAATATTACACATTATAGATACATCAAGATTAATTAATTTTTTAAATTAGTAAATTTAGAGATCGACGTGATTGATTAGGTTGGAGTTTTAAAAGTAAGTGTATATAATGGTAATTAAAAAATGTCAGCTAGAGAAATTAAAGATAGAAATAAGAATATGTTAGATGAGAACTAAGATGAACACTACTCACTGTCGCACCTGGAGTTTCATGAAATGATTCAATTGAATTAACGTCTGTCCTAAAATAAAAATAAAACTAAATGACTGTAAAACAGAAAGATGATGGATGTATCAAAATACAATAGGATGTTAAAGTTTGTTTTTTAAACTTTATTTTGTTATTTACTGTTAGGCAAATAAATGTAAGTATAAACTAATTTATATATCCGCATCACATTTAAATATTAATTTTGATTTAACTTTATTTTTTAAATTTATGCATGTGTCAAAAAGTAATGCTTCATGCATAGTGTGAAAGTGTAAGAGCGAAAGTGTATGATAGAAATGCAATGTAAATGTGTCATGCATTAGACTAAAACCAATGGTAAATGCAATAGATATTAATTTAAATTAATGTAAATATTTAATTACTAAACTACTACAGGCAACCGTCATTTTAAAAGTTTGGTTCATTGTTTGATTTTTGAGATTATGATGTAAGTACTAATTTATTAATTCTACTTTTAGAGCATATCGTATCCTAACTTTGTACTCTAATAATGTACCTACAACTTATATCATGCATTTTATTTACAATTTGTTAGATTTAATTTTTTTGTTAAATACTCCACTTTTACGGGTACATACGGATAGCGTATGAGTGAGTTCGGATAAATACTTATGAAGAGAAATAAATACAGAAGTCGCCGCCAAAGCACGTAAACTCTATTTAACGATTAATTTCCTTTACACTGTAACTTATCACAGTATTAATTTATATAGAGGAAGGTCGCCTAATATCGGGTAGGTCCTTAATATCGGGTAGTGATCTATTTATAAAATTACTGCTGCCATCTTTTGTTTAGTGGTCGTAACATTATTACAACATCATAATATTAAACCTGCAAATTTCTTTTGGCCCTCTGACGTATATTTTTCGAAACAGATTGAAAAACGTATTTCTCCACCTGCGGAATGTTTACATAACTAGAATAAATACCTGTTTTTGTGAAAAGCAGAAAAGGTAAGTCTATTTTCTTGAACTTTTCTACACATATAGCTTATATAGACTTGTGGCAATGATGTAAGCCTTTGAAAGTAATCAAATTGCGCTTTTTTTTTAAATTAAATTTTCACCTAAAGTTTTGAGGTTACGTTTCTAATATCGGACACATGAAGATGCTAAATACCGGGTACCCGATATAAGGCGCGCGTAATTTAAAGAATATTTATCTATTTATTTACAGATGCCTTCAAAACAAAGAAAGAAATGGGATGCAGAAGCCATGAAAAGGGCAGTGGAAGCAGTGAAAAGAAAAGAAATGGGAACTCTCAAGGCGTCAAAAATATTTAAAGTGCCCAAAAGCACACTTATTGACTATGTACGAAGTGAGAAACCGACTGAAACCTTAATCAGTATTAAACTTGGCAGAAAACCTGCTTTAACAGACGATCTTGAGCAAGCTTTAGTTCAGTATGCCCTTGAGATGGAGCAAAGGTTTTATGGGCTTCGTGCGTCAGATGTAAGGAGACTAGCCTTCCAGTTAGCCATACACAATGGACTCAAGCATAAATTTTCTACGAGTAGCAGGGAAAAAATGGCTTAAATCGTTTATGTCTCGGCACCCGCAATTATCGTTTAGAAAACCACAGGGAATTTCAGCTGTAAGGGTTAGGGGTTTTAAAGAGAAAATGCATACGCCTTTTTCAACTTACTCGAAAGCGTTATGCCTAAAATTAACAACAATCCAGCAGCAATATATAAAGTCGATGAAACTGGAATCACTACCGTTCAACATAAACATTCCCGACTTATAAGCTTAAAAGGTAAAAACAAAGACTAGTTGCAGCTTTAACTGCTTCAGAACGAGGTTCTCTGATAACAGTTGTTACGTGCATGAATGCTGTTGGCCGTTTCATACCACCAATGTTAGTGTTTCCCCGTAAGAATATGAAACCGGAACTTCTCAATGGAGCATCGCTTGGTTGCATTGCTAGTTGCCACCCATCAGTCTGGATTCAACAAGAGCTTTTCAGCAGCTTGGTGAAACATTTTATAGAACAGGTAAACCCAACGAATGCGAACTGTTTTAATTCTAGATGGACATTATTCCCATTCAAGAAATATTGATGTTATTAACATTGCTAGAGAAAACTTTATCCATATCATTTGCTTACCCCCCCCCCCCCATTCGACGCATAAACTACAACCCTTAGATATCTCTTTTATGTCGCCTTTTAAAACTTATTATGCTGCCGAAATTGAAACATGGCTTAAAGCAAATCCAGGAAGAGTAATAACAACTTATCAAATAGCGGAGCTAATGGGTAGAGCTTATTTACGCGCTGCAAGTTGCGAAGTAGCCGTGAACGGTTTTAAGATGTGCGGAATATTTCCATTTCAGCCAACTATTTTTCGAGATGATGAGTTGCTATTCACTCTTCGAATGAAAGAGAAAAAGATTGAAATACTGCTGAAAATGTGGAAGTTGATTCTATTGCTGAGCGCTTACGAGAAGAAACAAAAATAACACCACCACCAAATATCCTATCCAAACTCGTACTACCTATAGACATTTCTCCTCTGCTTAACTATTCGGTAACAAAGCCAAACCAATCTCCACAACCAGGATGCTCTGGTGAAACTTTTAAAAGAAGGGGTAAACGAGAATCAACATCTATAATCACGTCAACACCATATACAACTACATTAGAAAAAAGTCTGGAACTAAGAAAAAAAGTGACATCCAGACAAATTGGTACACGTGGAAAGCAATCAAATCAAAACAAAAACATGAAAACTGACAACAAAAGAGGAAAAACAAAGAAATAAAGGAAACAATCACACAGAAGTTCTTCCAGTAGCTCGAATAGCGACATAGATGAGATTGAAGTGATAGAAACCGACGACAATATGGATCAAGATGATGTGGATGCAAAATGTTTTTACTGTTCCAACTTTTTTTCTGAAGATATTGCTGGATCAAAATGGATTCGTTGCGTGATGTGTCAGCGTTGGTGTCATGAAGACTGTGCAGACGTACGCAACGAAAAAATATTTATCTGTGAGTTCTGTTCGGACGGTTAAGCTGTTAATTTTTACTTACTTTTTTCAACACAACAACTTGTTTGGAAGTGTTTTTTAACAAAATATATCCGACCTTTTTACGTTTAAACATTATAATAAATTTGTTTTGCTGAGTTTCGCATTATTAAAATACTTCTTTACCCCAATACAGGGTACCCGGTATTGGGACTCTATGTTGCCCGATATTAGGCAACCTTTTTTATATTCAAGAAAATCTTATTTTTGTTTCTTTTAAAATCACAATAAATTGCTTCATATTAATCTCATTATCTGTTATAAACTAAAACTGTAAGCAATAAAGAATGAGTTTCTCAAATGAACAAGTCATAAAAATAAAACCAAAATTTTGAGATCGTTTCAAAATGGTATTAGGCGACCTTCCTCTACAACCCACAAATTCGAATACATGTTCAATTACAGTAACACCTTCAATCGACCATAATATACATCTCCAGGTTTTCTCGGTATACAGACGTGTAATAACTATTCTTTTAATAGAGTCCCAAACGTTTGGAATAATCAACTGTTTAAAAAAAATATCCTTTGGTATTATACCAGCATCTCAACAACAATCCTATCAAGCACTCACTACTGTAAAATATTATAATAAAGCAAAAAATTCAGTCAAATGCTGTAAAAAGTATTCATGTTGTGCATCATATACTACATTGCAAGAAAAAGCACAAGCAGAACTTTTTTGCGACAATAGTTTCGAATTTTACGTTTTAAATATTTTAAATAGGTTGTTCATAAGTATAATTACCTTGCAATATTATAGTAGTTGAACTAATATCTTGAATCAGAATTTTCAATTTATTGCATAATAGATTTTTTTTAATTTTGTATATCCGTATATACCCTATATATTTTATAACCTATTTAGCGTCTAATATATGTTAATCTAAATATTAATCACTTTTCTACATTACCTCAAACCTCTTGATTATCTATTGCACTATCGGGGATAGATGTAATAGTTAAGCTTCACATGCACATGCAGTAGATTTATAGATTGCATAATAATAAGCGAGAGCGGGGTAGAATTTAGCTAATAATATTAGGCTTACCAAGGACTGGCCAGAATTATGCCTATCCTGCTGAGAACAGCGGGCAGTCGCTGCAACATGACAGATCAAACAAGGTACAACCTTATGAGCCATTGACATCAAGCTTAGGCGGCTTGCCCGCACGCCTTTAATTATCACCTAATATAACATGCTTAGTTAATTAAACATATATTAGGTTGTGAAAGAGTTCCAGAAATAAGATAAGTTATTGGAAACGATTAACATCAAAAAGCATACGAGTGTGAATGTCTTTTAGAAATTTGTTTATTAACAAATGTATGTACACAATATAATTCATATTCCCGATCATAGAGGTATAATTTCTTCTTTTTGTATGCGAAGAAATATCGTTTATAACGTTGTGCATCTTTTAAAATATTGAAGTGTAGGATAGTTTTAAATTGTTTCACTAATTGTAATAGGTAAAAGGTGTTAAATAAAGATTTACATCTAGTGACAGGAGACTGCTCCATAAAATTAGTCATACTAAATGTACCTTAATTGTCTACTAAAGTAATCTCAAAATTGACCACTAATTGATAGCTTACTTAATTTTTTGAAAATATTTTAACTTTACACTGACAGTCGGAAACAGCTAGTTGTTTGGTAATATATGGAAAATTGTAAATAAACTTAATAGAGTGTGTGTCGCTAGGGCAGAAAGTAGGCATTTGCAGACCGCGGGTGCCTGTTGAGCACCTGAAGTCTGAAAAAGCCTTTCTGCCCGTGTAACATACAATAGTTTTGCGCCTACCGTCCAATATTTAAAATAATAGCTACTTAAAAAATGTTTATTACCGGGGAAGTGTCATATCCACAACAAAATTGTAACTGCACCTACTTTTTTTTTGAAAATTGATTGTTTTTAAACGCAGTCGGTAAAATGGAGAACTTGTCGCAACACGTCCTAGCCATTTTTGATCAGTAACGTACGAAAGATATTTAATTTAAATTGGGTTTATTTTTCCAATTTTATCTTTAAAATCAGTCAAAGAAAAACAAAACAAAACATTTCGACATATTATGTTGTTTCTCCTAATTAAATTAACTGAGGTGACTGTGTAAATCGGATGTGACATAGAAGGAAACAAAAACATTTTGCCATAAGAGGACAACAAAACTGTACTTTCGGCTCAAAAACGGGTCATTACTGATGTCAACTTTCCATTTAAGTAGGTGAAAAAATCTTTAATAACAGTTTTTTTATCAAAGTAGCTTTTCCTTTTCCTGACAAAATTTTTAAAAATCGTGTGGACGAAACCCAATAATCAATTGTATGCAAAAATCTCAAATAATCGTATATTTTCCGGGTAATTATCTAAGGATTTTTTATAAGGAATTAAATTCTATACAAATTAGTGTTTTTTTTTTGGTAAGTGTTGGCAGGACTCAAACAAAGTTATAGAAATAATTGTAATTACATATACACGCGATTTTATTTAAATATTATTTTCTATTAACTTATGTTTTATATTGAATATAATTAGGCTTACAAAAGTTAGATACCAAGAGAATGCACAAGTATACAGGGTGTTTAAACAAGAGGCGGCAATATTAAAGGAGGTGATTGCCCAGATCATTTTATTCAAAAAAGTCTTTATAAACATAGGTCCGCAAACGCTTCGTTACCCATCTACAGCGTGTTGAAGTTTAATTTAAAAAAAACAGTAAACGTTAGATTTTTCCAAAACGGCTTGAGGTCATTTTTAATTTTTTTAATTTTTGGTTGGTAAAATTGTTGGTTTGGTAAAATATTTGTTTTTGCCCTTGAATGAAATCCTTGATTTTTAAAACTTTTTTCTGTAATAAATGGACATGCACTAAAATGTTTTTTTGTTACTCAAAAACGGTACGTCGTACGTTAAAAAGCTAAGAGAGCTTTTTTCTTCACAATTGAACAAAGAATTAAAAAATATTTTTTATTTTTAGACAAATCAGCGGCGTCTTATTTTTTCTTGAAAAATATCCCGTGACGTGCCAATACGCGCGCCACTGGTACGACTGAAACATCGTGTTGTATTGCATAGTATGCGTCTCCCAGAGCTATTGACACGCCTAAAATTTTATTATGATATCTCAAGTCGTTTTAGAAAAATTTTAATTATCAACACGCTGTAGATCGGTAACGAAGCGTTTGCGGACCTATGTTTGTAGGAACTTTTTTTGTATAAAATGACTTGGGCAATAATCCCCTTTAATATTGCCGTATCTTTTTTAAACACCCTGTATAGACACACATTGAGTTATTACGGCATTATTATCGTATTTTATGTATTGGTACTGCTCTTATTTATAAGATTTTGTTTTCTTTAAATAAGAAACACCACAATATTTATGTGAATTTTTCTAATTATGTCATTTTTTAAGACGCATACAACATTTTAGTTTAAGCGTCTAGTTTTTTTCTATATATAAAATAACATTTGTAGCAATTAACAATAAATAAACAATAAAAATTTAACAAAGTAAACATTTCTTGCTCAAATTTTGTTTTTGTACGTTTTTCGTCATTTTGAAGTGATATAGTAAATAAAAATTTTTCAGAATTGCTTTACTGGTAGAATACCTCCTCATAAAATATTTACTTCGCATTAAGCAACTTTTTCGACAGATGTGTAAAAGTGATTATATAGCCAACTAATGTCAGCAAAAATAAAAATCTCGAATGGATTGCTGTAAGTTCGCAAGACAATGTACAATAGCAAACAAACACCAAGAATCACACGACAGCTCTTTTGGGACTCTTCATGAGTGAGATAACTTGAGTGTAAGTTGATTATTGCACAAATTCGTGCTGTCGACTATATCCCTACTGGAGGGTACATCATATTTAAACAGCTGTAGAATGATTCTCGGTGTTTGTTTGCTATTGTATAACCTCTTGCAAACTTACAGCAGGCGATTTGAGATTTTTATTTTTGTTAATACTTAGTTGGCTATAATTATCGAAGGATTGTAACTGCCTTTACATATCTGTCAACAAAGTTGCTTAATGCGAATGCATTTGGATACGTGATGGTTAACACGGGTCGACACTAGGTGTCGCAAAACTTATTGTTGGAATATGATGTGCCCTTCAGTATGCATATAGTTGATAGCACGCATTTGTATAATAGTAAACTTACACTCGAGTTCTCTCACTCCTGACAAAAAGAGCTGTCGTGTGATTATTGGTATTTGTTTGCTATTGTACACTCATGAAATTTAAAATTTAAAATCACAATTTCTAAAAAAAAAATTTTAAATATTAAGAAGGGGGAATGAGAGTATTTATTATAATTAAAAAAAAAAAGAGTTTAAAAAGGTTTTTTTTTAAAAAAAAAATAAAAAAAAAAATTTTACTATAAAAATTTTTTTTAAAATAAAAATTTTTAATTTGTTTTTTTTTTTTTTTTTTATTATATATTTTTTATTATTAAAAAATAAAAAACAAATAATTATTAAATATAAAAATAAATTTTTTATTTTTAAAAATTAAAAAAAAAAAAAAAAAATTTTTTTTTTTTAAAAAAATCTAAAAAAAAAAATTTTTTTTTTTAATAAAAAATTAAAAAATTTTTTTTTTTTTTATTTATTATTTTTTATTTTTTAATAAATTTTAAATTATTATTTTTTTTATTTTTTTAAAAAAAATTTTTAATATTTTTTTTTTATTTTTTTTTTTTTTTATTAAATTTTTTTTTTTTTTTTTTTTTTTTTTTTTTTTTTTTTTTTTTTTTAAAAAAAAAAAAAAAATTTTTTTTTTTTTAATTTATATTTTTTTTTTTTTTATAATTTTTTTATTTTTTTTTTTTTAAGAATAAAAAAAAATTAAAAAATTAAAAAAATTTTAAAAATTTTAAATTAGGGAAATTTATAAAACAAAAAATTAATTTTTTTTTTATTTTTTAAAAAAATTAGAAAAAAAAAAGAGAAAAATAAAAAAAA
>JALBCR010001314.1:40000-221679 GCA_030710515.1 Abscondita cerata
GCTTGATCAATACCAATCAGTAGAGCAAGCTAGATTTTGCAAAAGGTGTAGTACTCAAGACCATCTTAAAATATTAAAATTACTTCTGGAAAAGATAAATTATTACAATATCGAACTGCACTTAGCCTTTGTAGACTTCAAAAAGGCCTTCGATTCTATAGAATCGACTACAGATATTCACGGCTTATCATTCAATTGGTTTCTCCAGAAGTATCGGACCCCCCATTCAAGGACAAGCCCATTAGTGCGTGGAAGGTGGATATCTCGGAAAATATTGGGGTTAGGAAAAAAATTTCGCAATGAAAGTTGTGCAAATCAATCAGCTGCACATTTTAATATTATTATTATTTTTGTTTATACATAAATACATACATAAAAGTGCGACATACCAAAGTTATGTTTTTTTTTAAATGAAACCACCCATTTTTATTACAAATTTGGATTCCTTGGGAAAATCTAATGTAACTTTATGCATTATACATACTGTCTAAAAATGTAGGGTTTTCGCATTATTGCACTTTTACGGAAAAATTGACGTTTCAAAAAAACTAAATAACTCAGTTATCCTGGAATTTATTCAACTGCGATTTCGTAGCTTTAATATGCATTACATGTGGTAACTAAAACTAGTTGTTCACCTGTGAATAATGTGAAATAATTCGAAAACCCTCAATTTTAGACCCTAGTATAATGCATATACTCACATTAGAATTTCTCAAGGAATCCAAATTAGTAATAAAAATGGGTGTTTCCATTTAAAAAACATAACTTTACGAAAATAATTTAAAAATGTGCACCTCCTTGATTTGCACAACTTTCATTGCGAAAGTTTTTTTCTAACCCCAATATTTTCCGAGACATCCACCTTTCACGCACTAATCGGCAAAAACATCTTGTATATAGAAATGCTACCTTCTGCATTCAAATAGACCAGGACACGTAGACAAAGAAGATACCAATAGGCCGAGATGTACGTCAAGGTGACATAATCTCCACAAGACTCTTCACGTTGGCTTTAGAGAATAAAGGAATCCAAAATTGGCATATATTTAAATAATTTACGTTTTGCTGACTTATTAGTTGCGATGTAAATGAACTTAGAACAATGCTAGAAGATCTACACTCTACAGCATGTATCATCAACGGTCGGACTTGAAATTAATGTCAGCAAAACGAAAATAATAAGCCAAACAGGACAACATCTGGAAATTCAAGGCCAGACTATAGAAAACGTCAATCAAGGAGAACCAAACGGCGGAAGAAAGCTAGAAGAGTCGGCTTTCGGAAAACTCCAACATATATTCAATGACGCCAATATGCCCATAAGTTTGAAACGAAAGGTGTACGAAGCCTGTATATTACCAGTCTCAACTTACGGATTAGAAACGACCACAATAACACAAAAAAGTGCTAATATACTGAAAACAATGCGCTAAGTCTAAGAGACCAGTAGCAATGAGTTGGGTACGTACAAGGCAGGATAACGACAAATGGTCAAAAAAGGTCATCCAGAGAGACAAAGAATAGGCTTCCAAAAATATGACTGGACGATGTCAAAAGAACAGTAGACACCCACTGGCAACAAACTGCTTAAGACGGGAATGCGTGGAAGAGATTACAAGAGGCTTATATCCTGCAGTAGACAACAAATAGTTGAAGAAGAAGAAGTGTTAAGCAGTGTCCACATTATGTCAAATGGTGTCGATCCAGATGTGGACGTGTCACCCGGCAAATGTCGACGAGTCGAAACTCAAACGTGTAGATCAATTTTATCGTTCGGCACAATGTGGACACAGCTTTAGGTTCCATTTGTGACCGATGAGAGTACAGTTTTCAATGACTATTATTACTGTGGTGGATATAAACATGAATTACGATATAATTTTTTCCTACGACCATATAACGCACAAATACGTATACGCGAAAATTGTCAATATCGTCAATCTATGCGATTTGGTTTCGCGCCGTGCGTTAGGAGCGTCTAACGCATAGTCCGCGTTCGAATAGGCGGCTGGTTAAAAAAGAGGCACCGTTGACAACACAATCAACAACCACGAATTTTGTAAGTAAGCAGTTTATTAGTTTAATTTTAATAAAAAAAGTTGATTTTACAGCGCTTAATTTAATTTATTGAAAATATGGATGCAAGCAGTGGTAGTGATAGTTTAGAAATGCAATGCACTCCTCCAAATATTGTAGATGCTGCGAAAAAGCCACATTGCATTTGTTGCCTGGAAAATCCCAAAACGGTATGAAATTGCATACAAACAATTTATGGATTGGCGGAAGGCTCAGAATATTGAAAGTTCGTTCTCTGAGAACGTCTTACTTGCTTATTTTGGGGAAATAAGCAACAATGTTAAACCAAATTCGTTATGGACACATTATTCCATGTTGCGAAGTACTCTTAGCATTCATCAAGACGTAGAGATTGCAAAATATTCAAAGTTGAAGGCGCTACTTAAACGGAAGTCGGATGGCTATAAGCCAAAAAATCTAAAACCTTAACAGAACAAGATATTAGTCGTTTTCTTAACGAAGCTCCAGATGATAAGTACCTATTCATGAAGGTTAGTCTTTTCTTTTTTGATATTAAATTCTATCAAGCAATATTTTATCACAATAGGTGGCACTCATTATCGGGCTAAATGGGGCATGCCGCAAGCATGAATTAGCGAACTTAAAAAGTTGACGACATTGAAGATCTTGGAAGCGCTGTTCTGATAAGAATAAATGATACGAAAACCAAACAATCACGCTCATTTACAGTAACTGGTGCCTTTTATAATTTATACAAAAAATATGCTGCACTCAGGCCCTCAAATGTACCAATCCGCCGGTTTTTTTAAACTATCAACATCAAAAGTGTACACGGCAACCAGTAGGGGAGTGGAAAAGGGGTTGAAAAAGGGAAGGAAGAAAAATAATTGGGTTGGGGAAAGAGAAAGAAGAAGGGAGAAAAAGAAGAAAGAAGGAAAGGGGGGGGGGGGGAAAGAAAGAGGGGAAGAAAAGAAAAGAGAAAAGGGAAAAGAAAAAAAAGAGAGAGAAAAGAGAGAAAAAAAAGAAAGGAAAGAGGGAGAGGAAGGAGAAAAAAAGAAAAAAAAAGGGAGAAAAGGGGAAAGGAAAAAAAAAGAAGGGAAAAGAGGAAAAAAAAAAAAAAAAAAAAAAAAAAAAAAAAAAAAAAAAAAAAAAAGAAAAAAAAGGAAAAAAAAAAAAAAAAAAAAAAAAAAGGGAAGGGAAAAAAAAAAAAAAAAGAAAAGGAGAAAAAAAAAAAAAAAGAAAAGAGAAAAAAGAAAAAGAAAAAGGGGAGAAAGAAAAAAAAAAAAAAAAAAAGAGAAAAAAAAAAAAAAAGGGGGGGGGGGGGGGAAAAAGGGGGAAAGAGGGGGGGGAAAAAAGAAAAAAAAAGGGGGGGGGGAAAAAGAAGGAAGGGGGAAGAAAAAAAGGGGAGAGAAAAAAAAAAAAGAGGGAGAGAAAAAAAAGGAAGGGGAGGGGAAAGAGAAGAAGAAAAAAAAGAAAAAAAAAAAGAAAGGAGAAAAAAAAAAAAGAAAAGGAGAGAAAAAAAAAAAAAGGAAAAGGAAAAAGGAAGAAGAGAGGAGGGAAAAAAAAAAAAAAAAAAAAAAAAGAAAAGGAAAAAAAAAAAAAAAAAAAGAAAGAAAAAAAAAAAAAAAAGGGAGAAAAAAAAAAAAAAAAAGAAAAAAAGGGAAAAAAAAAAGAAAAAAAAAAAAAGGAGAAAGAAGGAAGGAAAGGGAGGAAAAAAAAAAAAAAAAGAGGGAAAAAAGAAAAAAAAAAAAAAAAGAGAAAAAAGGGAGAGAAAAAAAAAAAAAAAAGAAAGAAAAAAAAAGGGGAGAAAAAAAAAAAAAAAAAAAAAAAAAAAAAAAAAAAGAAAAAAAGGAAAAAAAAAAAAAAAAAAAAAAAAAGAGGAAAAAAGGAAAGGAAGAGGAAAAAAAAAAAGAAAGGAAAAAAAAAAAGGAAAAAAAAAAAAAAAAGGGAAAAAAAAAAAAAAAAGGAAAAGGAAAAAAAAAAAAAGGGAGGAAAAAGAGAGGGGGGAAAAAAAGGAGGAAGGGAAAAAAAAAAAAGAAAAAAGGAAAAAAAAAAAAAGGAAGAAAAAAAAAAGAGGAAGGGAAAAAAAAAAAAGAAAAAAGAAGAGGAAAAAGGAGGAAAAAAAAGGGAGAAAAAAAAAAAGAGAAGGGGAGGAAAAAAAGGGGAGAAAAAGAAAGAAAGGGGAGGAGAGGAAGAAAAAAAAAAAGAAAAAAAGGAGAGGAAAGAAAAAAAAAAAAAGGAAAAAAAAAAGAGGAAAAGAAAAAAGGGAAAAAAAAAAAAAAAAAAAAAAAAAAAAAAAAAGGGAAGAAAAAAAAAAAAGAAAAAAAAAAAAAGGAAAGGGAAAAAAAAAAAAAAAAAAGAAAAAAGAAAAAAGGAAAAAGAAAAAAAAAAAGAAGGGGGAAGAGGAAGAGGGAAAAAAAAAAAAAGGGGGAGAGAGGGAGAGGGGGAAGGGAGGGGGGAAAGAAGAGGGGGGAAGAAAGAAAAAAAAAGGGGGAGAGAGGAGGGAGAAAAAAAAAGGGAAAAGAAGGAAAAAGGGAGAGGAAAGGGGGGGGAAAAAAAAAGGAGGAAAGGGGGAGGAAAAAAAGAAAAGGGGGGGGGGGGAAGGAGGGAGGGAAAGAGGAGGGAGAGGGGAGAGGAGGGGGGAAAAGGGGGGGGGTTAAGGGGAAGGAAAGGGGGGGAAGGGGGGGAAAGGGGGAGGGAGGGGGGAGGGGGGGAGGGGGGAGAAAGGGAGAAGGGGGAAAGGGGGGTGGGGGGGGTATCAACAAATTTGGTGACATTCCAAAACAAATAGCTACTTTCTTACACCTTAAAGAGCCCCATTTATACACTGGCCATTGTTTTCGGAGGTCGTCTGCCACAATTTTGGTTAATGCAGGTGGGGATATAACAGCTCTGAAACGCCACGGGGGTTGGAAATCCACCCCTGTAGCTGAAAGTTATATAGATGAATCATTATCAAATAAAATTACGGTAGGTAATACAATTTTGAAAGCTGTTAATCCCGGTCCGTCAAGTCAAGTGGCAGAAACATGTGATGAACATTCACTACCGTCTCATTCCTCTCACAATGAACAACAATCACAAAGTAATAGTATTAAAAACATAAATCAAATGTTGACCCATCCGCTTAACTTCACAAATTGCAATAATAACACCATTAACATTAATATTTGTAGTCATAAGTAATAATTAGGTACTTACATGTTCTAAATTATTAATTATTAGTGTTGTATTCATTTTATTATTACTCATGTATTCGTAAATTTATATAAAAAATAAATATTGTTGAGAAAAATTTTTTTGTCTATGGTCGTAGGAAAAATAGTGTACATAACTCGCCGGAAAGTGTCTAACGCACTCGCGTGATTGCCTGCACTCGGCTATCGCCTCGTGCGCAACTTTCTCGCTTGTGCGTTATTTATCACTTTCCGCGCTCGTTATGTAATATACTATATTTTGCAGTACAAGTGTAATATAAAAACTATCCGTTTAGTGTTTTCATACAAATATGAGTTATTCGTTTTATTCGTTTCCATAATAAAATTTCTAAGTATATTAATATTTTTGAAAAAGGAGATGTGCTAAACTAATTTGAATATCATATACTTTTGGATTACAAAATTTTTTAATTATATGCTAGTGAACCTAAATATTTTCTTAGTAAACGGTCATTAAATAGATGCACAATAAAAATTCACATTATTTATGTATGCATTTTAAAAACTTTGATCTTGAGTTAAAAAAAATTAATGAAAGAACAAACTATAAAGGAGTAATCTGGCATTAGAAAATGTGAAGAATAGTCTAAAAGTGTGTCGTATACTAAACATCTAAAAATACTATAATTTTATTCATTAATCTATAACACAGAATGAAAATTATATAATTTTTAGATTGTTACTAAAACACACACATCATGCAATACCAATTGCATGCAATTAGGAAGAAAATAGAAAACACATAATTGCAAGAAATATAAGAGTGTAATGTAACATACAACAACACAGTGTAAACGTTTGTTTTAAATTACGTTTTAATATTTTAATATTTAAAATTATATACAAATTGCAGTCGTCCTTTTTTAATTTTTTGGAACATGATCGTTTCTCCAAAGTAAAAAAATATCAAATAAAACCAATTGCGTTTAATACATTTTAGGTTGTGCATATTTTATAATTTGAAAACCTAAATGAACGTATGTATGTAGGTATTTGTGTTGTATAAAATCAACATAAGAAATAAGGTGATAAACATCTTGCATTGTAGCGATTGTTATTTTACATGACAATAATTGTAAATAAAATTTATAGATTTTCACTAACCTGTGTAACGGGATTCTCCCCAGGGCGATATACAACATTGTGAAGGGTCTTTTTCTCCCCACGTAATTAACGCACACAAATTCCAACAAGGAGAAGTAGATAAAGCACATACAAACTCCATCCCATACGTTCATGGCAGTGAGATTAGATACCACAGGTAGGTTAGATCGAAATCCGTTTGATGTTGTGAAAAAGTTGAGCATTGTCGTTACGCCTTCGAAATTGAGTAAATTTATTTGATGAAGCCAATATTACCTTTTATCGATTATTGTTTAGTTTTTACCTATCATAACTCTTGCTGGCACAGCATTCCACTCTAACCAAAACGTAATGAAAGACGAAGTAACTAAAATAATTCCGGGTATAAATACGGTTGTAAAATAAAACGCACGATCTCTTGTGAACGTCAATTCCACTCTTAGGCAACTGTAGTGTTCTGAAAACAATCACAAATCAATACAATTTTATTTTTGTGTTACGTATTAATACCCCTCCAACTACTTTTTGTCGGACACTCAATGGTTTGATTAGATATAAGATATGCATTGAGTGTTGTTAGGCTAGGAGATTTTCGTAATGTATCTTCGTCATTTTTCCATACATATTTCATTACATGTTGTTCGTATGAAACTGTAACAATGTTATTAAATAATTTGCGTTATACGATGATTAATGAAACGTACTACTTTCCATTGAAAACGAACATAGAGGGTCATCGAAAGGAAATATATTAAGGTTACCTTGACAAGATAATATAAGGTGTCTCCTGAAAATTAAAACTTATTTAATTATAGGGTATAAATGACATTTTCATATTTTTATTTTTTCGATAAATAACGAGACTGTTACATACTTATATGTTACTAAAAAATTCATAAATCAATGCGAAACCTTCTAAAGTTTAAGTTGCTTTCCTTGTTACGTTATGTTTTATAAATACAATTTAATGAGTGAGTTCAAGCTGTCAAGTTCGATCGAGAATTGCACTTCGGTTCCCTAAAGGAAGTACTAAATGGCAAAAACTTCGGCTCCAATGAAGATGTTGTTACAGTAATATAAAAATAAAAAATTCAAAACGTTGTCACATAAGAAAAAAAATTCACGTTGCAAAGTTGCCAAGTCCAGTACCCTGATTCGTTGGAGAAGGTGGTAATAAATATTTCAGTCAAATTTAGCAATCAACTGAAGCATAGGTGCCACAGAAACGAATCTGTACACAGAACATTAGGATTCATAAATATTAAAATTCTGACAAATATAAATTATTTTAATTAAGATAATTCCACCTTACTTTTACGAAAGTAACACGCACACCTAACATGAGAAATTGAAGACCGATCATTTTTTTAAATTTTTTAGTATATAGGTCCTTGTATGGCCATACAAACAAAAATCCTTTTCGGTCCTTACGTTCATGGATCAATAGTTTCAGTCGCAGAAGACGTTGTCCCTAAGATATTTGGAAAATATATTTGAGGTTCAAGGTTATATATTTATTCATCCGATTACTTTACTTATCTGTATTTATTTATGATGTCTTTTGTGAAATCATGGAAGTAGAAGTCGTAGGTGTTTACAGCGGGATTGTTAAGATAAGCAGCAGACATTTCACAAATGTTAATTAAGTTCAATATTTAGAATAATTTTTCATCCAACAAACCTAGATTTAATGAAGGTGATTCTATATAGCCGGGAAGTTTTACTGTATCCCAGAACGTGATAGTTTTACGCCGGCGCACATACGGGTATTTGAACAATCTACGCGGCCAAAATTATTTAATGTTCTACATCTATTCTAAACGATATATTCTAATAAAAAGAATGTGTTTTTTTTCATTTAAAACAAGGATATATTATATAAAAATAATTGCAGTACATATATATTATTTAAAAACTAATAAACTAGTTTCCATTCTCATCGCTCTCTGAAGAATTATCAGCAACATTGGGCTTCGCAAGCATAATAGTGCAATTGTTTCCAGCATAAAACTGTTTATATTTTTTAATTTTTTGCACCTCATGCTACTTATGAGAGGTTTTGATGTAAGGAGTAGCCGATTAAGAATATCTCTGTTTCAATTTTCCCTAGAGAATTTTCGCGCCAAGTCTTGACGATATGACCTAAAAATGTTTATTACGCTTTTTACATAATTAATTAATAATAATTTTTACATAATTAATTTCATTTTCAGTGATGTCAGTATTTTCTTTGACAAAACGAAATCTTATAGGACGACAATATCGGGAGAATAAGGTCTTGGGTTTTCTCATATAAATTTTTTTATTTTTGTTGCCAGATACTAGTCGTAGAGGGACGAAGCAACTTTGAAATATGTTGGCATCCGAGTAGGCATCATTTACAAATTTCTGTTTGAATTGAGATTGCTGTGAGCCATCACATCCCCATTTAGAAATTAACCTCAAGCTTTCTCGTTCATCCTTTTTAATGTTATTAAAACTTCTTCTAGAAAGATAGATAAACACTTAACTGTATGGTCAACCAAAGGTTGTAAATCAGTTTCAGCGTAAGTTCTAGTTACTCTGCAAGATTCTGGGAGCGGATAGTATTCTTATTTAGCTTTTTGTAACAAAGTATAACAAGGGAAAAACCTCTTGTTGGTATTTCTTATGATTTCATATTGTCGACGAGTTAAATCGGCTTCTACAAACATTGACAAAGCTTGTGTTGGCGTTAGTAAACAACCTTTTTCACTTTCTGATTTAGAAAAAGCCTTTTTATATTTTGTTGCACGTGTTGGTATACTGGTGATTTCTTTGAGTACTTCAGAAGCATCTCGTTTTGCAGCTTTCCGCAACTCTACCTGAGCAGCGTGAATAATTAAGTCTTTTTCCAAAGTAGACCGCACTTCTTCAGTTTTCCTCCTTCTAGTTCTATCACTTGAATCTTTAAATAACTTAGATGGTTGACCTGGCCAATTTTGTGGAACAACGGGTATTTTAAACGTTCCTTCTAGCCATGATTGATTGTTTTTGAGGCAGATGTTTTCCTTCTTATGAACTCTTAACTACCTTTGCTTTATTTGCGATTTGAAGTGTGTAAAATTACGTTTCAAATTCTCAACGTGGTCTTCTGTGTAAGTTTCACACGATAGTAATTGATCTTTTAATAAGTTTAATTTATCCTCCATATTAGGCAAATTAAAGCTCTGCATTCGATCAAACAAGTATCTACGGGTAACAATCCTCACTCCTGAGGTACCTTGTGAACCTAAAATGAAACTATAATTTTTAGAATGTTAGTAAAACGAAAACAAAATTTTTCGGCAGATTATTAGAAAAATTTTAAAGTACCAAAACACTACTCATCCGCACCTATCCACGGTAACGGTTTTGATTTATCATTACTCAAAGCTTCAAACTATCGATTGCATTAGAATTTATAATAGGATCTACCTTGATTGTATAACAAAACTACTATTTACAAATGAAATTTGAAAACTTTTCTCCCCTAAAATGCAATACCTTTAAATTGCTATATCTTACCTTTATTACGATAAAAAAACTAAAAGCATAATATAATAATTCATTATTACCTGTTGTATCAGGATTCATCACAAATACTTCTAAAAATTAACGTAGAATAATAAATACTTCACTACAAAGTTAACTATTTAACACGAACGTCAAATATTGACACATCCACCAAGTAAAAACGATCGAATTCCGACTAAAAGTTAACGCGTTTACCTGTGCGGATGCAAAGCAGGAGAGGCAAGGTATTGTTCTCTGGAATGCCATCTAGGTCGGGTAGTAGTTGTTTTTATTAGATTTTCACTTTAATTATTTGACTTTTAGCCGCGTAGGTTGTTCAAATACCTGAGAAAGTTGTTTTTGGTTCAAACAGTGATTTTTGTTTGTAGAAACATACGGTTGTGAGTCAAGAATAGGTTTTTTACTTGCTAATTGTTCATCTGTTTCAGCCAAAAACCAGGAAAACAAAAAAAGACTCAGAAAGATAGCATTGTTAAACATGGAAGTTTAACCTTGGTTTTAATTTTGTTGAAGAAAGCCAAGTTTAATGAGCCATGCAAATGTGGGTCCAAAATAGTTAAAAGAACTTTATACCAGAGTGACAAGCAGTCCAAAGGGACAAGTGTATAAGTCCGGGGAGGGGGCAATTGTCAATTACTGGTTATGCAGACATTGAAATTATTTATGTTTGGATTTGTAAAAGTTAGATTAACGGAAATAGGAACATAATATGTTAATAAAGAACATTCATGTATTCATTGTATTCAATAATAGCCATAAGATAGTTCAATATAAATAGTTTTTGAGCTGTATCCATTTATCTCGTTTCTTATTGAGTAACCCATGTAGTATTTAAGTATTATACTATAATGCAAAAATAGTTATTTATACTATAAGGGATGTAGTAACATTTACCAGTCGAGGACGAGTTTGCGCCCGAGCGATGCGTATATAACATTTTTTCCCCTCCTGTATTGTATGTTTACAAGAAAATGTTCGATATATTTTTGGATTTTCATTATAATTACATTTGATAGCATTCTCATTAAATTATGAAGGCAACCGTGATCCGTTGCCAGAGCAACATAAGCAGTTTTTATTTTATCAACAATCAAGTTGACAATTCATAGCGAAAAGTTTGAAGAAGTCGCCAAAGCAAGATGGCTACTGCAGTGTCAAAAACCTTGTTTTTGGCGTATTTCCACGAGAAAAAGTGCTTTATTGAAGTCCCCCATCAAGCTTATGGTGTGAGTATTTGATGTTTAAGTCCGAGCATTTTTAAGTGAAAAAATGATAGTTATGGACCCAAAAAATCGAATATGTTTAACAGGGAGGATGTGAAAAAGTTCATCCTTGAAGCCGCCGATGATATACACTTATTGATGAAGGTCGTAATGGTAATGGGAGTCGCTGAGGCGGCACATTCTAATGAACTCTCTGAAATGAAAATGGACAATGTTAAAATAAGTCAAGAAGTCATCATTGTAACCATTCCTGACTCCAAAAAGGGAATTTCACGTACATTTACAGTGACAAAAAGTGACAACACTCAGGTTAGTCATTTCAAAATAATTCAAAAGTACATTGATACAAGATCCCACATGACGACTATTAATCCGCGCTTCTTTATGCGATATCAAAATGGAAAGTACTTAAACCAGCCTGTCGGGAAAAATACGTTTTCGTAAATTTCAAGTAAAATTGCAAAAAAGTTTGAGAACTTCAAAATGTATACTGGACACTCTTTTAGAAGAAAGTCGGCAACTTTATTAGCAAATACTGGAGTTGATGTATTAGCTATCCAGCGACATGGTGGATGGAAATTTGCTACTATTGCGGAAAGTTACATAGCTGAGAGCCCCAACAATAAAAAAAGGAAGTAGCGAATAAAATTATATACAATAAGACCCAAGCCAGAACTCTCTTGCAGTGCTTCAACACTGACAGAAACATTGGTTAGAAATGAAGAAAAAAAAAAAAAGAAAATACGAAATATTAAAGAAAGATTGGAATTTGAATATTCGGAGATAATATAAATATAAGATGTGAATTTGTTCCTTTTTTTTTTGTACCAATGACAACAAGAGAACAAGTGAGAAAAGAAGAAGAACAATAAACAACCTGAATGGCAGGTCCATAAAACCTGTAAATAGAAGATAAAATTGTAAATAGGGAACCGATTAAATAATAAACTAAATCGTGGTGTAAAAGAGAGAACAAATCAACTACCGTATCGTGAACCTAATGTAGACTTAAAATTAAATTAAACTTAAAATTACACTACTACTAAACTTAAACTCTTATTCAGCCAAACAATTATTTACAAAACTGTTTATTACACAAAAATTCCTTCATCTTACATTTAAACTGGGCAACAGATAGTTCTTTTTGAAATGCTGCGGCAAATTATTGTAGATTTTGGCTATATGATAACTAAAACTTGATTGAAATATGGTCGTCTTGTGAAGTGGAGGCGTAATTAAATATTTGTGACGTAAGTTCAAATGGTGCACATCAGTTCTAAAGGTGATCTTGTTATAAAGATATGGAGGGCTCTTAGTCAAAATTATCCTATGATAAAACACGGAAGCAGTTAGTAGACGCCTATTATGCATATTGAGCCAATGAATATCCTCTAACTTATAAGAAATTTTCTCATATTTTTTTATTCCAAATATAAGTCTAAGACAAAAATTTTGTACTCTTTGTATTCTTTGTGAGGTATCATTGGTAATTGCTGGGCCATAGATGTTTGAGCAATATGTAAAGTTAGATAAGACTAGGTTTTCACATAACATAGCCTTAATTGAAGTTGTTAGAGATTGTCTATGCGGGTAAATATTTTTATTTGAATATATGATCTTTTAATATAATTATTTATTTGGGCAGTATATCTGAAAGTATTATCTATGATTAAACCTAATGTACGTGCTTCTTGGACAATAGGAACGATTTCATTATTTAACGTAAAAGTGAGAGAAGACCGTAGTTCGGTAAGATCATGTTTATTTCCAAATAAAATAACATTTGATTTGGATGCATTAATTACTAGGTTATGTACATTTGCAGTATTAAATATATTTTCAATGTCTTGATTGATTTTCTGAATGGAAATATGTTTATCTATGAGTTCGAATGAATGGTAAAGCTGAGTATCGTCCGCATACATGTGTATCTTACAAGTAGTTACTTCTTTGTAAAAATTCGAGGTATAAATGGTAAATAGTTGCGGTCCAAGGATTGAACCTTGCGGTACACCTTTCGTAATAGGTTTAAAGATTGAGATTGAGTCACACAGTTGTACTCTTTGAGTCCTATCTTCCAAATAACTTTTGATAAGTGCTACTGCAGATGTTGCAAAGCCAATATACTTTAAGACCGAGAGAAGTATACAATGATTGATAGTATCGAAGGCTTTGGTAAAATCTAGGGAGACCAATACTGAAACCTTACCACTGTCACGAGCTTTTAATAAGTCATCAGTTATATGACTCAGGGTCGTAGTACAACTGTATCCAGAGCGAAAACCGGATTGTGTATTTGGAATCACATTATTACTATGTAAAAGCATTCAATTTGTGACTTCATGATTTTTCTAATAATTTAGAAAGGACCGGTAGCAAGCTTATGGGTCGTAAATCCTTCAAATCTTTAACGTTGGTTGTTTTAGGAATAGGTATGACTGCTGCTCTTTTCCACATTTCAGGAAAGACGCTATTTAGTAAGCATGAGTTGATAATATGAGTTAAGTAAGGCAGTATTATCGGACAACATAGTTTTATTAAATCAACATTGAGGTGATCGAAACCTTTCGCTTTGGTTTTAATTGAATTAATAATTTTAACAACTTCGGATATACTTACGACAGAAAAAGTTAATTCTTGAATGTTAGAATTAAATTTATTATTATTGTAAAATTCAATAAGATTATTGCTATTCACATTTGTTGTAGGAATACTTTCAAGAAAGTAATTATTAATCATTTCTGCATTGTTAATTTGATTTGGTATGTAATTATTTTTCTTGTACCAACACCTAAGTGTTTTAATTGACTCCATACATATTTGGGTTGTTTGTTACTTTCAATATACTTGAAATATTCCCTTTTTCAACTTTTAAAGCTTGATTCGCCAAATTACGTAACGATTTATAGTATTCCCAATGACACAAGAGTTTTGAATTCTGGTATTTTTGAGTGCTTTTTCTTTAATTTAATCATTAGTTTGATATTGTCAGTTAACCAGGGTATCCTTTTATGAGTGATTTTGATTTTTTAAAGGGAGCACATATATTAAGTGTTTCAATAATTTTATTAGTAAAAACTCAACTTTTAGGTTAATATCCTTTAGAGCAAAAACATTTTGCCACGGTACTAATGATAAATAACTGTGAAATACGTTTACATCAAAATTTTTAAATTGTCTAATAGTTTTATATGTTACATTTTGGGGCAAAAATAACTTAAGCTCACAAAATATTGTTTCATGATCTGAAAAGGTAATATCATGTATTCCGCAGCTGTTTATTAATGATTTATCAGAAATTAAAATTATGTCTAATAAAGATTTTGAATTTTGGTTATGTCGTGTAGGTGTATCAATGACTTGGCAGAAATTGATGGAATCAATCATATACCTAAAATAATTGCTTTCATTATTGTTCGTCAACAAATTAATATTGATATCCCCGAAACAACAAACGTAATCATGCATGGTCGATATTAATGTGCAAGACGCCTCCAATTCATCACAAAACAATTTATAATTTAAAGTTGGAGGTTTATAAATAACTCCTAAAGCTACAGAAAAATTGTTCATTTTCACAGACACCCATACCTGTTCAAAAACGTCACTGGTTTTTATCAAGGTGAAATTATAAATGTTTTCAAATATAGTGCGACTCCGCCACCAATTTGGTTTTTCTGTCACATCTTACAATCCTGTAGCCATCGATAGCGATATCTTTATCATTTATAGCATCAGATAGCCAACTCTCAGTTATTGCAAAACCATCAATTGCACAGTTATGCAAAAGTTTTTCACAAATTATATTTAGGAATTAAAGATCTTACATTAGCGTGGGCCAATTTAAATAATTTCCACGACATGTAATTAAAAAAAAGTCTGATTAGAATAAGAGCTTAATTATATTTATTTAATTAAAGAAAAGGCAAGCTGTAGCAACATTAAAATTTACAACAACAAAATAAATACAAATACTATTATTGATAAGTAGAATAACCAGTGTTCAAGTTAGATAAGATACACTATTTATACGTAAACTTCAGGTAAATTTTGAAAGGTAAGCTTATTTAGATGTTCTAAGGTGAGATTCCTAACACTTAAATTTAATAAACGACAATAAGTTAGTTCAAGTCTTCTTTACATTTTATATGTTTAATAATGTTATTAGTTTTCCAAGATTTTACCTTCAGTGGTCCATACATTGCTCCTACTTTTCACTGTTTCTTTAAACAACTGGTATCTAATTCTAGTTAAATTTCTTTGATACTATCTTCGATCCTTTTAGTTTTCGCTTATTTTGGTAAACCATTTTTTTATATTCCTACTGACAAATTTCACAATTATAGGTTTACTTGTTTTAGTGAAACATCGATGATGATATCATAATTAGATGGTAGTTTAATCCAAGTTTTTCTTTCTCTCGCCAATACGATTGTATCTTCCTTTTCTGATGTTTGAGGGATGAAAGATTCTTAAACTATTTCTTCGAAATACATTTCCATTTCTCTTTATATTTATTTTTTTTTTTTTATTACTTTTTTTTTTTTTATTTAAATTTTTTTTTTTTAAAATTATTATTTTTTATTACTATTTTTATTTGTTTTTATACAGATTTTATATTATTAATTTAAAAAGAATTTTATATAAATATATCAAAAACTTACTAAACACTTACTCGGTCTAGTACACATTACAGAATTGGAAAATAAAAAAAAAAACCAAAAAAAAAAAAAAAATAAATAAAAAAAAAAAAAAAGAAATATGATGTTCGTTAAAGTCTTGGTATTACACGTTTGCAGGTGAGCATTCTTTCTATATTTGTTTCATAAAAAACAAAAACCAAAAAAAAACAACCAACCAAAAAAAAACACACAAACCAACAACAACCAACAATTGTCTACATAGGGGTTTTTCTAATTAGAGTTTGTTGTTCTTTACATCTTGTGTAACTGTGGCTCTCTATTTTCTACGTCCATTGATTATGCTATCCTCTGAAATCGTTTATGCCACATCATGTCGTAATGGGAGTGGTTAATACATCAACACTTGCTGTGCACGAGTATCTGTATTTGAAGAATCGACGTCAAAGTTTGTAAAACCCGTTGGACCACCGCAACCTCATCACGTTCGGAGATGTGTCCCGGCATGTTAAACTCCTGTCGCAGGCTCCTAGAGATTAACTACGTTGGAGTCGTCTCTCTCGACGCTTGAAGAAACTTTCAATTGAAATTCACCGCAGACCTCAACTATTCAACATCTTTTTTTAGCTACTTCGATTTTAGCTTGTGTGTCCGAACTACCCAAGTATCAGTACTAGTACCTTTCATGAACTATAAACTTGGAACTATTGATGTCGAACGATCCAAAGGACGCATTCCTAAATAATACACGTATGTTATACGTATATACCGGGTTCTTCTATCGTAATTACACATTTACCCTATGTGTACTTTCAAGTGAAAAAAAAATCAAATCATTGGTGCGATATAGGCAACCAGTTATACCACGTTATACTTGCATAAATCTGCACAAGTTGGGTTAGAAATATTTATTGTTTTTTATCCAGAAGTAATTTCTTCATAAATTATTAACGCAAATCACAAACAAACAATAATTTATTAACGCAAACAAATAACTAATGAAAACAAGGTTAGTAAATTAACATTTTATCAATGAACTTTAACAATATTTAATAGGAATTTATTGCTTTAATGACCTAATAAATACTCAAATTGTGCACATTGCCTTTCAAGACAATAAGCTAAGTGATGTACGTTTGAATGGTTTAGACAATGTTATGTTTGAAATAATAACACTATTCTGGACTTCCATTGTCTATATTTTATTTTAATAGAATAAACACAACGTTTCGATTGTTATTGAATCTGCAATCGTCTTCAGGTGAAGACCGGTATGGACCCGGAATCAGCAACAAATTTCGAGACTACGAGAAAATCAGGATCAAGATTACGAAGAAAGAGACGCACATAATGTTTTTACGGACGGCCAGAGACAAGCACATCATACCCAAGGGCTTCCGTTTGAAGTCCCAAATCCAGGGTGAAAGAGCACGCAAGATTGTTAAAAGAACTAGCCTGGCTCTGATTAGATCGCAAACATCGTTGGAAGAAGGCCACACTAATCCAAGACGTTACACTGAAGTTCGAAGAAATAAAAGTAATCATCTCGGAAGAAGATTTAGCACCGATACTCCGAAAGATTGACACCGTCTGTGACAAGATTCGAGGAACACAACAACTAGCTCACAACAGAAAATGGTCAAATCTAACTCGAAACCAACAAGAACCAACCAATACTCGGAAAGTACCAAAGAGAACCATCGTCAACATTTCCTCACATCCATTATCATTCACGGAGACTTCACTTTTGGAAAAAGGACTTAATTTTGCTGTAACTTGCAAAGAAGTTCCTATTCTGGACATCGTGAGTGCTGTAGAGACCGCAAAGTTAGAACCGGTACAAGCAGAGGAATTCAAGTGGAAAGTCCGGAGTGTACTGGAGAAGAAAAGGAAAGAACAAAAGCAACATAACAAAACGGGAGATATCGGTCCTTAAAGAACTACAGAAGAATAAATCCATCAAAATCCTGACAGCTGACAAAGGAAAAGCAACAGTAATCATGGATTCCCATACATACGACCAAAAAACAGACGAGATTCTACAAGGGAACTACCGACGCATGAAGAAAGATCCCACTTCCAGCCTGGAGAGGAAGGTCTACCAGGTATTGAAGAAATACGAAGAATACCTTCCTTCGAGAACAAGGACAACTCTTACGCCACACCACAGCAAACCACCGCATTTATATGGATTACCAAAGATACATAAAGACAACATGCCGCTTCGACCAATAACTAGCTCTCGTTATGGACCCACATACCAACTAGCCAAGTTCTTACTTCCAATTCTACGACCACTTCAAGATGGCAGCCCATCGTTTGTCAAGGATTCCAGACATTTCGTAGAGATTCTTGGGTCTATAGAACTACAAAAACGAGATCGTTTTGTCAGCTTCGATGTAGAAAGCCTCTACACTAATGTTCCGGTTGAAGAATCTTTAGAAATTATTCAGAAGAAGTTACTAGAGGACGAGGAATTACATAATAGAACTTTGCTACCGGTTGAGGGGATAATGGAACTTCTACAATGCTGCCTCAGGAACTCATATTTCCAATTAAAGGACGAATTCTTTGCACAAGACGACGGTCTTCCTATGGGTTCGTCTCTCTCACCGGTGATCGCCAACATCTACATGAACTGGTTCGAGGTCCAAGCACTGGAAAAAGCGAGATTTAAACCAAAATTATGGCTCAGATATGTAGACGATACGTTCATAATTTGGAACCATAGCGACCGTCAGCTAGACCTTTTTCTACACCACCTGAACAACATTAAGCCATCCATCAAATTCACCATGGAGAAAGAAAGGGAATACTCACTACCATTCTTGGACGTCCTCGCAAAAAGAAACAATGAGGATATTGTGACATCAGTTTACAGAAAGCCAACTCATACCGGCCAATATCTGAATTACGACTCCAATCACAGTGGAACAACAAAGAAAGGGATTATTAAATCTTTAGTCGACAGAGCTCACAGACTATGTAATACAGAGGTAGGACTACAAGATGAAATCAAGAACATCAGAAGAGACCTTAAACAAAATGGTTACCCGAAACGAGTGGTAGAAACTGTTCTACAACTCTCTAAGAACCAACCAGCCATGACCGAAGAGAAACCCAAAACACTACTCAGCATTCCATATGTCAAAGGATTATCTGAGAAAATAAAACGGATAGGAAGAAATTATGACATTAACACGGTATTCAGATCATCAAGAACTATTGGTAGCATGATCTCCAAAACTAGACCAGACAACAGTCGTGACTCCAAGAATTGCATCTACGAAGTCCCATGTGAATGCGGCCAGTCATACGTAGGGGAAACTAAAAGACCCTTAGATATCAGGTTGAAGGAACATAAAACCCATACGCAGAGAGGAGAGACTTTGAAATCCGGCATTGCCCAACACTCCTGGGAAAAACATCACAAAATGAAATGGTCGGAGGCAAGAATTATACACCGAGAAGAGCACTGGTACAAGAGAAAATTTAAAGAAGCAGCGTTTATCGAAAACAACAAGAATGTCTTTAGTCAACCCAGCGTAGAGATTAACAATGTGTGAAACCCTTAATTGGACGCCTGACTAATCTTAGTCTACGGTAACGTCCCCTTCATTAACTTTGTACGCTTGATCGCTTCACTAACTTTGTATTAGCATATAAGTTACAGTAGTCTTTAAGTTTGTTAGTATTCACCTGAAGACGATTGCAGATTCAATAGCAATCGAAACGTTGTGTTTATTCTATTAAAATAAAATATAGACAATGGAAGTCCAGAATAGTGTTATTATTTCAAGCTAAGTGATCTTGAAAGCAACGTAAAGAATTTTGAACAAATTGTAAATTCATTTCATTACATGCAGTGCGTATACGATCTTTTAATTCGTTCTAAGTTTTGAATAGGTACATTATTATAAACTTTGCCTTTTTAGGTTACCCCATAAAAAAATCATTAGGAGCCAAGTCTGCTGATCGGGGTGGCGAAATAGAACCAAATCTTCTAATCCAGCGTCTTTCAAAGTGTCGTTTGAAAAGCTTATTGTATTGTCAGATATGCCGGAGCACCATCCATTTGCCACCAGGATTGAATAATATTAAGCCTTTCAATTGCTGGAATTATGTACTCTCGCAATAAATTCAAAAACTTTACAGCTGATAAATTTCCGTGGATAAAAAATGGGCCAATAAGAGAGTTATTTATGGATATGAGGATTGGTACAGGACCAGTATCTGGATTAACAAATCGGACATTTGTGATTTTTTGATGGAAAAGTAAAGGATTAGTATAAACCGGAAATTCTGAGAGTTGACCTCCCATTGATAGTAAAGGTAGCTTCATCAGTAAATATTATTTTACTTAACATTTCTTCATTTTCATTCAACGAATTGAATATTCTTTCACAAAAAATTGGCACGCTTTATTTTGTCTTCCTCGATGATGTGAAATTTTATAGGGTTTATATTTAAATTCTTTTTAGAGTTCTGTATACCGAGCTATACGAAATTTCAAAATCTAAAAAGTGATCCGTAGGTCGTCCCTCAACGTAACAGAGGATATTTATTTTCATTTCTTCGGTTAGAATATGATTGGTTTTGCTTCTTTTCTATGACCAGTTATAACACAACCATCTTCTTTTTAAATTTGTTAAAAATCTTGAAAATGGTTTTTTACACAAGGTATAGGCCTTTCAGGGTAGTGGACTGAAAACATGTCCCGAACGTTTCTCAAGCTAACTAACAAGGATGACATCAACAAATTTTGTTTTCATTACACGAACAGATTTGATACTAACGTAATGTTAATGTACAGTATATCATACTCTGTATGATAAATGTTGTTTGTAAATAAAATACCAAAGTTTAATTTACGTATCGTATATATAGAAGATGAAGTTATTCTCGAATGTTGCAAAAATTTTGTAAATATTTGTAAGTTAAGACTAATGAACCTCTCTCAAAGAAATCAAGTAATGTTCCATAAAAGTAACGGTTCTAAAAAATGTTTACCACATCGGTGGATATAAATGATACAAAGATTAAGCTTAAGGCCGCCTTAAGTAAATATGACCTGGTCCAAACATTGAGCTGAACCACAGGCCACACTCCATATCCGAACTATAACGGCAATATATTACAACTTGCAAAATTTATGAGTTAATGTTTATTTATTTGATTTATTCTAAAGATTAAATTTTTAGTAGTTCTACTAATCGTTATACTTTTGCCCCAAAAACGTCGGCAATCACAACCTTTTGAGTTGTTTGTCTTTTCCTACCTCCCCAAAGAAGGGGTCCTAAAAGACCATTTTTATTTCAGAAATAAAATTATAATTTTATTTAACTGCAATACATGTTCGTACCAATTTAATATGTATGAAACACAAGACTAAAGTGTTAATCCCACGGGCGATAATTCGCCCTCGTATCGGTCAAGCGAATTAACTTTGCCCTCAGGATTAACAAGGCACTTTACCCCTTGTTACATAATATACTATTATTTCCTTAGGTTGTACGGCAAGTTAATTTCAAAAAGGAAAAGTAATGTCAAAACAGAACAAATGTTTCTCACTCCCAAACCGAACTGGAAGCTTTGAAATTGTTGGTACAAAAAGTGGTAGGATTGACACGACAAAGAAAAAATCTAATAACTAAATAAGATGATCTGCAGTTTCTCAGTTGACGAAAGCAGGGCAGCAATTCAAATACCCTCAAATCGTAATAGTAGTAAATATACAGATGGAACAAAAGTCTGGAAACGCTCAATTATCTCACAAATGGGTAGTACGAATTGTACAACATTTTGGATAAGATATTTTGGATAAGTATATTTTGGGATACGAAGATTCCAGATTTGATATCTGCAATGTTGCCAGATTTAATTACTTGAATTCTATTTTGCACGGACAGTTTTATTTAATTTAAGACCTTCCTGACTTTATCAAATATTGAGTGTTATATATGGTTGAACTGCATTGAAGAGGACATTCCAATAATGATACAATATACGGGGTGATCTATTTAAAAAAACCAAAGTTAGTAATAATATCAGAAAAACGGTAAATCTGGCAACATTGCACACATGTCAAATCTGGAATCTTCGTATCCCAAAATATACTTATCCAAAATGTTGTACAATCCGTACTACCCATTTGTGAGATAATTGATCGACTCAGAAATTTTGTTCCACCTTACTGTATAAAATTGAATAATTTGTTGAAAAAAACGAAGCACAATACAATTATGAATAGATCCAATCGTTCAATGGATGATGGTATTCAACCCTGTGAAACTTTCTTTAAAGAATGCAATCGTGTTACATTTAATAATTTATTGTTCTCAAAAATAAATGTAAAATAGTTTGTGTAAATTGTTGATAATTTTCACAAGTAAAAGTTAACGACGCAATTGTCTTTTTTTTATTTCGAGGTCTGCTTGTATCAAATAGCATATAATGTTTGTATCCAAAATTATTTTTAGAAGGTTTACCTTATGATGTTTTTTATTGTTCACGCTGACATTGAAAATGAGATCTGTTTATTCGTATCGCTCTTTCATTAGCTCTCTATAGCTGATTTTAATCTAATCAGATATTTATTATATTGGTGTGATCGCAGTACACAGTATCAAGTCATCTTCAGTTTCTAGTATTGCAGTTTCTCAATCTATTGTATTATGCTACCGACAATACACTGTGTCCAAGATAAGAATGAACAGCTTGGGGATCTTGAAAACGGTAAAAGATACAAGGTTGCTCAAATTGCAAAAAAGTTAAACAACTTACAGTATATTTACATGGTGTTCAAGAATCCATTTTTGGATTATTTTTCGTATTTTTGCGCTTTTTTTTAAATATTAAAATCTAAAAACACTTTTCATTGACACCTTTAGAGCTTTAGAAAATGGTGTTTTCAACATTTCATCTTGAAGAAACCGTCAGCAACTTTATTTTTTTATATGGCCGCATACAAAAAACACCTTGTATTTGGTAGGATTTTTATTACAAATTCAACAATATATCCACAAAGCAATTTGTAAGAAATATAAATTGCAATTGCAATTTGAGGAACTTTGTATCTTTTACCGTTTTCAAGATCTGCGTGCTGTTAATTCTTATCTTGGATACAGTTTTTTATCCTAAACTCTATTTTATTGGCAAAAAGTAATTGTTCTGAACTCAATACTAAAAATTGTATTAGTATATTATGCAATGAGCATATAATATTTACTATTAAGACACGAGCAACGCTATTAGAAATGAGCCGCATTACATGCGAATTACATACGCTATTTTTCTACGTACCACATAATGTTAAATAGAAACACTAATTTTATCACCAAGCACTACTAGTTATGAAATGGAATTGTCAAATTTGCTAAATTTATGTTTGACTTTTGGCCACAGCACCAGTCGATACGTGCAATAGGCAACGGTGTATTTCTATGGGTTTTGAATTTGTATCCTACTCATGGAACATTTGATAATTACATAATGTCGCAATTCTATTGGTTCTAAATCTGTATCGTAATAAAAATTTGTATCGTAATGAATTTCATTAGAGTAGAGATTGTAAAACTCTAATATACAGGGGGTCCAGAAACTCTTCTGCTTGTCTTCAGATTTAACTCAAATTACCTTAATCTGAAAATGCTTCCTAAGTGAGCTACAGGCTTTTGGAGAAAATGCCGTTAAAATTAGACGGTCTTTAGACAAAACAATGAATATTCAGACAAATGGTCGTCATATAGAGCATATGTGGTAAAATTAATTATCTTTTGTATGTTATTAATTATCTTTATTTTTGATTTTGATTTTAATGTTAATTGTTGTATTATACCCTCACAAAATAAAATTATTTTAAAATTTCCGAAACAATGTAAGCAACTTACGATCGGTTGTAGAGGTTCATCTTAAGTTCTGTTTTGATCTTAAGATAAATTTTGTGCTTATATCGGTTGGGAATGTCAAACTTATGACTTAAGATTGAGAATTTGGATCTTAAGTTTAAGTTCCATAGTAGGAGATCTCAAAACGAATTTTAAAAAGCCTAACCTCAAAAATTATTGGTGTATTGTTCTATAGTCCTACAATTTGAGGAGTAAATTGTGATTGTGGAATAAATCATGGAAGTAATTCGTTTAATCGATGCTGTTGACGACGTAGACACGTATTATACATAAAAAAGTGGTAAATCATTGAACATTTCATAAAGAAAAAGATTTTGACTAACCTTCAAGTCCAATGCCATCCAATGCAACATCTGAGTCAAATTGGTTAGTGAAACCACTTACAGTTGTTTGACTTATGATGTTAAATATTGAATCATCGTCCGTCTGAAATATTTTAGGAGGAGGTCCGCCACCTGTTTGGTACAATTCTTTCCTTTCTAATGCTGCCTCTTTTCTTTTGAATTGTTTTACATTTGACCATAATTTTCTTAATGAATCCGTGTCTCGTATAACATTAAATTCCTTCGTTATATCAATCAAAGCTGCATCTTTATCTTTATTTTTAACCCCATTTGTCGCTTTGTTTTCTGTTATGTTTGTATTTTAAAGCACTTTTTCTTCTGCTGTGTAATTTACACGTTTAGTATTTTTGTCGCACTGCATTATTTTTCTTTTCAATAAAAATCTTCAGGACACAGATAAGTTTATATAATATACAGGGTGATCATTTGAAAACGAGACACCCTAAATATCTCGAGAAAAATGCAGATATTTTTGTGGAGTCAACGGCACCTTTCCATGTGTAAAGGGGGACATTTTTTGACGTTACTAGGTTAAAGTTAAAGTTCACCCTCTCACCCCCAGCAATCCCTACTTTTGAAATTTAAATGGCATCCCTTTATTTTTTTCACATTTGTTTATAGCGGATTTATTACTAAATACGAATCCAAAAAAGAATTACGGTGACTAGCAAAATGTTGGATAAAAAAGCTAAAAACTTAACTTATATAAAGAAAGACGACAAAAATAACAAAAAAAAATTTTTATAATATTCTCAATTTGTGAGTAATGGCAAGTTGCTCATAATAAGTGCTCGAAATTCCCACCGTTGTTGGCTATGCAATGATAAAGACGGTTTTCAAACTCTTTCCGTCCCCATAGAAAAAAATCAGGGCTCGTTAAGTCAGGGGACCTCGCTGGCTACTCGATCGATCCTCTTCTTCCAATCCATCTATTGGGGAATCTATCGTTGAGCCATTGCCGAACATTTAAACTAAAATGAGGTGGAGCACCATCCTGTTGAAAATAGAGTTGATCTTCATTCAAAATCAAATTTCCATTTTCATCACGCATATTTTCCATTGCCTCTATTATTAAAGGATCTATCATGTTTTCTAATAGATCTAAATACATAGTGCCATCTAAATTTCCATTTATAAAAATTGGGCCAATAATAGTGTCACCCAATATACCCGCCCATACGTTCAATTTTTGTGGTATCTGAGTGTGACTCTCTAAAATTGTGTGGATTTACATCACTCCAGTACCGTACATTTTGTTTATTTACATGTCCATTTCACCTGTCATGATTTCGCAAAATTCATTTGTCGTCTTCTGAAAGCTCTTGATGAAATCGCGAAAAACCGCCAAATTTACCACTTTTTAGCCGTTTTTTGTTGCACAGTGGGTGTGCATGTTTCTGAGGAAATGTATGGAGCGAAGGTAACCAAAAAATGTACCTTTCCAACAAAAAAAAATTGCGATCGGACGCATACTTTCGGAGATATGATTTTTTGAAGAAAGCCAGAAGATGGAGGCCATACAGCAACTGATCAACAAGTGAGTACCTATCTAACAGATAACTGCTAACAATTCTTTTATTTGGCGTAGCGAAGCGCGCCGGGACAGCTAGTTATTAATAAAATAAAGTTACTAGTTGTGTGCGCGGTTGCCACCTCTAGCAAGACTCTCAGCTAAGATGTAGCCAAAAGCGAAACAAGAAACACATTTTCGTCTTAGAGCTTAAGATCAATTTATCTAAGCTGTAGCTTAAGTTCTACCTCTGCAACCGGCCGTTAATACTTACGACTTTTATTATCAGTATTTGTAGATTTTGTTTATTTTTCAAAGCCAACTTGATATTACAGAACAATTTTATAATATAACATGATGTTATGTTAGAAACATAAAAAGTTTAAATTTATTGTTCTTGAAAACGGTTCATGATATCGATTTCAAAGAAGAGGACATTTTTATGAAAATTATCTTAAATTTCTAAAATTTGGTGTCAGATAAAAAAAGTAAAAATAAAACATTTTTATAAAAATACCCGTTGGTCTCCCCTATTGATAAGCTTGTGTTGATTGTAGAAAACAATTAATTACAGCGAATGACGGGCTTGTAATCTTTTATTGATTATACAAAGTTTGAAATGTTTAAGTAACTGCATTTTTGAATGATTTAAAGAAAAGTAGCTCACTTAGGAAGCATTTATGGATTAAGATAATTTGAGTTAAATCGACATAAAATAACCTCTAGTACCTTTAGTTTCCGTTTAGCAGAAAAGTTTCTGGCCACCCTGTATATTAGAGTTTAACAATCTGATTGTTATTTGAAAGGTTTTTGAGAAGATTGTAGCTGTTTATAAATTAGTTAAATGTTAAACTATGTGGAATTTCTTTAAAACTATTATTTCATAAGAACCTCGCTTGTTGAACTTTTTAAACGATTAAACGTGTAATTCACAAGATAATGAAACATAAAGCTTTTATACAATTTTCAAAGATATTAGATGAATCTCCGATGTTGTTTGAAGTACTTTAACAGCATCTTTTAGTAGCTGCGATTTCCCTTTGTTTATTGTAGTGTATTTTTTTATGTTTGTTGGTTCATTATTCTCCACACGGATGTTTCCGTTTGATTTTTCTGTTTTATTTTAATGTTCTTCACGTTTTTTGAACTCTTCTTCTTCTTCTTTGTCATTATTTCAAGTTGTAGGAAATGGCGACTATTTCTTGTAATTTAATTTGTTTTTCCGTCGACCGTGCGTTTATGTCTTAAATTAATGCAAACAAAATTGATCGTTAATGACACCTATTAATGAACGAGTTTCTATTAATAAACGATTTTGGTTATAGGCAACTAAACATACATATCAGTAAATCAAGTTACCATTTCGCCAATATCTGTTAATAAAGTTCAACATGAAACTTCTTCTTCTTCTTCTTAATTAGCGTCTGACATCCATCTTTAGATATACGCCTCTTCTAAATCTGCTTTCCATTTCTCTCTATTAGTGGCTCGTTGGATCCAGTTAAATCCAGCAGTTAGTTTTAGATCATCAGTCCACCTCATTGGTGGTCGTCATCTGCTTCTTCTTTATGAGTATGGCCTCCAGACTAATACTGCTCTGGTCTATCTATCTGTTTCCATTCGCGCTACATGTCCCACATACGTCCATTTTTGTTTTGCAGAATATTTAACTACATCGGTTACTTTAGTTTTTTGACGTATCCATTCATTTGTTTTTCTATCGATTAGTGAAAACATGAAACATAAATAAAAAAATCTATAGTAATTTGTAGCAAAGAAATTTTAATAATAACAAATGGACATTAATCTACAGTTATAATAAATGCTGAATTTGTTCACACTTTGAGACATTTTTATACTCTACGCAACATTCGGATAATAACGTTTAATAACATATAAGGGTGTTCAGCTCATCAATGTTACAAACTATTCTCTCACACAGTTCTTCAATATTGTTTACCCATTGTTCAAAAGTTAAATTCTTCAAGTAGGGCTGTAAGAGCAAATCAAAGAAAAGTAATGACCACTTGCACACGGTAAAGATAAAAATGAATATCTTTCTTCGGTATGATCTGACAAGTCATTATAGAAAGTTCAACTTGTTACAGTCAACGTAGGAATGTTCTTAGGTTTCGTCCATGATTTACCAAACAATGTTATCAACTTCTGGTGTTCTCTTTGTTAGCGGACCATTATTTTGATTAAGCTCCAATCCGTTCTCACACAAAAATTTAATACACCTTGTCTTGCCATCAACTTAGTGATTTAGTATTAAAATACTGTTGGGAAATATCCATACAAAAGACGAAAAGGTAAAAGAATTACAAAAAACAAAGCTAACAAAAAAGTAGAAACGACGAAATTAAGTTATATTATTTATTTCAATAATTATGGTGAGTTCACAAAAGGAGCTTTAAATTTGACTGATGCCTAAACTTAGAACCTCGATTGTATCTCAGTCGTTACCGAGAACTGGCAACGTTGACAAGAAAACTCCCATAAGCTCTACATTGCCCTATTCTTACCGTACTAAGTACTATGTATGAAACCCTCAATAGATAACACTTAACCAAATTCTTGTTAGAGCTGTCGAAAAATGTATCTAACTTCTTCACAAAAACCAGAGGCCCGTCGAATCCAACTACGTCAATCATTTCAGATTCCATGATGTAGAATTTACCGGCAAAACTGTGAACACTTTGATATGGGTGTAGAAGTAGCGCCCTTTTCTAGTCAGTTTTGCATGTTCCATGTTCGCTGAATAGTAAACTCTCTATCTGTGTACAATAAGAACAGTCGAACATGCTATGAAAACCGGGAGCGTGAACTAACTTTTAGCCTTCTTTGACTCTTGATCTCTACTTTATTTTCTCTACTAATTCTTTGTATAAACTAGATTAACCCTAAGATAGATTGATGATCGTTACACTTCCCAAAATTTTCAAAAAAGCGTTACACTTTTCTTCTAATTTAAATTATTTTTAGAGGTCCTCAATTTAATTGAGCCTTCAGCAGGTGTGAGTGTAAGAATTAGAAGTTCATTGAAACCTACTTCTTTATTCCCTCAACGTTTCGTCTACTTTGCGTAATATTTTTAAAGGCACCTATCACATGAACATTACTACATTAACAACACATATCCCAAATATTTAGATAGAGAAGTATCAAAAGGATCTTACACTTGTCACAATTAGAATCCAGATTACATACGCCGGTCCGCGTAGTACGAGGACCTTTGATATTACCTTTAAGAACTAGATTTATTCAATATCAGTTTTGACCAATCTTTTAGATTCCTCAGTAGCTATAATTTAAAAATATTTTCAAATATACAGGGTGTCTCACTGTCATAAACCACTTGTCAACTTTGACATTTTAAATGGAAACACATATTACTCCACAAGAAATAAGATGGGAAGTTATGCGACGGTTTACAAACCGAAAATTTTAACACGCCTTTTTTTCACTTTTTCCGACTAATTAGAGTAGAGTAGGTATAATGTACGTCCGTATGTAAACAAGATTCTAAGAAACCCACCCTTCGGACGTTTTTAGTTTTTGATTTTTGAAATATTTAGAAATATTTTTTTTTTTTTTTAAAAAATTTTTTAATTTATTAAACATATATAACATTTTTTTTTTATTTTTTTTTTTTTTACTCATATTTCCGTGGAATAATCATACTAATAATTCTACTGTTAATCAAATTATTAGTAACAATACAAAGTTACAAAAAATTGTGAAAGTTGAAATTATAAAACCGTGACAAAAATAAATTTTTGATGTTTAAATTTCATCGCTGATAATTTTCGATAAAAACTAGTTTCACGGCTAACAGTGCATTTTTGGTAGACAAACATGTACAGCAAAATTGTGGAGAAATTAATTCTACATCGATGTGGTAAAAATATACAGGGTGTTCCATTTGATTTTATTAAGTTATTTTTCATTTCATTTTCAAGTACAAACTTTGATATTTTTTTCTCATACCTTGTATAACCGACTTTTAAATTATGGACAGTTAGGGTCGTTGCCGCATTAAGTTTAAATAAAATTCGAATTTGATGTTTCAAATAATAACCTAAATAACGTGAATATCGGACCCAATCAAATGTTTAAAAATTGATATCTCGAAAAGTGTCATTTTTGAATAAGACTCGTATAATTACAGTTATTATAGTTTTTTTGCGCAGATTCAGAATAAAGAATATGTTTCCATTTAAAATATCAAAGTTGACAGGTGGTCCGTGAAAGTGGGACACTCTTATTTTAAAATTTTATTAGCCACTTAATCTACTTTTTAAAGGCAATATCAAAGATCCGCGTACTACACGAATATGCGTATATACAAATAATTAAAAGATAAATAAATTAATAAATTATATAACACAAACTTTGGTTCGACAAACAACATATAAGTGCGGGGTCAAATTTAAAAACGCAAAACGTTTTGAATGTCAATACAGATAAAATCCCGACAGAAAATCTACGTTAATCTTATGTAGTTTAAGTACTAGCATGTATTAGTTATTTAAATATTCTGGATATGTGTTGTTAATGTAATAATGTTCATTAATATTCTTGTGTCATTATAATTATTATTTGTTTTTCAATAAATAGATGCCTGAAATGACCTACAACAAAGTTGACGAAACGTCGGTGGAATAAAACTATGTCTCAATGAACTTCTAATTCCTACACTCACTCCTGCTAAAAGACTCAATTAAATTCAAGACCACAAAAAACTTTTCTTTTATTAAATTATCTGTTTATGCAATTCAACTTTTATCTTTGACGGATTATTTGTCTAATACTCATTAAGAACACTTTATATGTGTCATTAATACAATTACATTTGTAATTTTTATTAAATTTGGACACAATTAATAAATGATATTAACTTAATATTTTATGTTTTAAACTGTTCTAATGTTTTTTTTATAGTAGAGTATGTTGTTTTTATTTAAATTGGTTATCGCTAAAAGTAAATTTTGCACGCTAGAAAAGTTAAGAAAATCTTATTTGTAAATATTCAGATCCCTAACTAGTTAATTTGAGTGGGTTCTTGTGAAGATTACAAACAAAAGAAAAATTTTGATAAAAGAGAATAAACCCATTGCATACCCAAGCTGTATGCTTACACGTAAACTACGCTATCTTTTATGAACAAGTGCTTTCAATTGATAAAACAAGATCTGCATGTGGAGTTTATTTATCCATTGTGCTGCTTTCTATTGTTGAATTTTATTCATTTATAGTTAAATTTAAAATTTTGAAGCTTTTAAAAAGATATAATCTGGATTAAGACTTATGATTACTATATAGATAGACTTAAATCTTTAAATTTTTACTGGATTTTTAGTATGTTCATGACAAGGGATTAAGCTTTAGAAAAATAAGGTATTAACTAGAATATATATAGAATGAATTTCTTTGTACAAGCAAAGTACAAGTAAAGTATAGATCTAATATAAGTTGAAGTAATATCATATTTAAGGTCAAATGATGCATGAAGAAGCCCAATAAGAAAAGCTGTGCTATTCCTGTCTGATAGTTTTCCAAAGTACGTATAATTTAATTTTATCACCAATCTGCATTCTTTAATCGGAAATGAAGAGTGTATTATGTTTTGAATTATTATGAAATCTCAACAAAATATTTTCTAGACACCTACTAGGTCAGAGCCAACCGCTAGCTGCTGCAGAAAGTAAGTTTAGTATGTACAGGGTGTCCTGTTTTCGACACTTTTGCAAGGTATCTCCGTTATTATTGCAGTTCGAGTTTTGGGGGTTTTCGCGAACCTGTGTCATTTTTTTGTAAAACAAACGATGACGCAGACAGATTTATCATCGCTCTCCTCGTTTTGAATTACAGAGCGAAGTTGAAAAGTGTGCATTTTCAGACACCCTCTGTAATTCAGGTATCTGATAGTTATCGACTAGGTAAAAACGGAATCTATTGTCACTTGCTTTATGCAGAATCCAGTGACGTGCTTAGTTTTTTCTAGGTGTCCCCATTTTTGAGAAAGTTACCAAAGTTAGATTTTAAATAGACACCCTGTATGTCAATTTGACAAAACATTTACATTCCACTTATTAAGAAAAAAAAAGCTTTCAGAAATGTATAATAGTTGGCACTTTGTTCCCAATCGAAGGTTAGAATCTCCTTGTATTTTTGTAATAAGCCTAGAAATTAAAGCCAAACAGATTTTATTTTTATTAAACTTATAGTAAAAACCAATAACCAATAACGCGTATATATATTTATAGGTCACCCCATAATAATTTTAAATACCTTGAACAAAATTTTGCAAAAGTGCCAATTTTGCATTAGGGAAAATGGCAACTATTTTGAACAACACCTATAAATATATATACGCGTTATTGGTTATTGGTTTTTACTATAAGTTTAATACAAAAATAAATCTGTTTGGCTTTTAGTTTCTAGGCTTATTTAAAAAAAAGGAGATTCTAACTTTCGATTGGGAACAAAGTGCTGACTATTATACATTTCTGAAAGCTCTTAATGAGTGGAATGTAAATACAATTGACATACAGGGTGTCCCATTTAAAAAATCCTAACTTTGGTAACTTTCAAAAAAATGGGGACACCTAGAAAAAACTAAGCACGTCACTGGATTCTGCATAAAAAGTGTAAGATTTCGTTTTTTTTACCTAGTCGATAACTTATCAGATACCTGAATTACAGAGGGTGTCTGAAAATGCACACTTTTCAATTTCACTTTGTATTTCAAAAACGAAGAGAAGCGATGATAAATCTGTCTGCGCCAAAAATCGTTTGTTTTAGAAAAAGTGACATAGGTTCGCGAAAACCCCAAAACTCGAACTGCAATAATAACGGAGATACCCTGCAAAAGTGTCGAAAACAGGACACCCTGTACATGCATGAAACTAAACATTTTAATTTGCAGAAATTTAGCAAAAGTTTTATTTTAAATAAATCTACTTAATCAATACATAAGTAAAAATATAACAAAAATGACAAATGGATATAACAAAAATCAGTCGGGTTGCTAATTACTATTTTTGCAAAGACATTTTTCATTGTCGTGCTTTGATTCTTTTCAATGCAATCTAAAATACTTTAAAGTTTAAAAAGATCTTTAGTGTATAACTTACCAAATATAACTCACTACACAAAAGTATTTTTAATTTTTACACAAACTTATTTACCACACTAAGGGCCAGTTGCACAAAACTGTTAATTCTAACTGCAGGTTAAAAACAATCGTTACTATGTTTAATCCTTGGTACTATAGTTTTTAACCTACGGTTAAATTTAACTGAGTTTGGTGCAACTGGTCCTAAGACTGGCACTCTTATCAATTATTCATAACCAATGTTTAGGCTAAACAAATGAGGGTATGGTTACTTAATTTGAATGACAAAATTTTATATGTAAGATTATAATTTTAACTGTCATTAACTAATTAATTTTTACCATTGCTAACGAGAAATACATTAGGGCAGCGTTAACGCTATTATTTAAATTATTGCAAAGATATATACCGGTACAAAGAATTATGTGAGTATGCTTCGCAAGTATATATTTAAATCTTAATTTTTGGATGCAAAATATTTTTAATCTACATCAATGATAAAGAAAAATTTATAACAACAACATGTTTATTTTTTTCAGTCGCAATCACAATAAAAAGTAAATAAGCAATGTATTGTGTGCATTTTCTTTTTTTTTGTGGCTAAAAAATAAACGAGATTCAGAAATACCTTTTACACACGTGTTACATACAAGATTTTTTCTACAACCAAACGTTTAACACTTTTTATCAGTTCTACTGAACCAACAATTTGGGGTTATTCATTGAAATTCTATTTAATTTAAGTTGGCGCAATTGATTCTAGTTGAAAAAGGATTGTAGTAAATATGGACATTTCTTTTCCGGTTTTTTGCGTTTTCTCAACATTACAAACTGCAGTTGCAATTTGCAAAGCAAAAACCGTGTTTCACCGTTTTTGTTTGTATCACAAAGTAGGTAAAGGAATTATTGAATTCTTTAAGATGATCTCAAAATTCGTTTACAGAAAAATCTAAAGATCATTTCTGCAGTTAAAGATGTCGGATATAGATAGTACACCGCCTGATGTAACTGAAACTGCAAAAGCTGCAACTCTTAGTCTTCTACCCCAGAAGTCAGTCGATACATATGGAAGGCAGTATCATTTAGTCATTGATTGGTGTCAACGGAACAAAATTAATAAATATTCCAAAAGTGTTGCAAAGCTATAAACCAGCAACATTATGGCCTTTCTATTCAATGCTTAAAAGCACTTTGAAGATTAAAAATAACGTAGACATTTCAACATACCATAAATTACGGGGCACGTCCAGAAAGTAAGTGTACTGGTACTTTCACAGCTGTAGGGAATACTTTTTTGACATGTTGGCCACACTGCCGCGCAACCTGACCCCTCCCTTCAAAACGAGACCAATCCGAGGTTAGTGTGTTGAAAACTCTTGACGCAGTAGCATCTCTCGCGAAAAATGTCGATCGTATCTCCCGTCAAGTGCGAAATTTGCACCGTCATTCGCTACCTCGTTGCCCCAAAAAGGGCAATTCAGAATTCAGAATAAAGGGCTGCACGACAATGCCAGACCTCACACGTGTTACGGTTTATTTCTAAACAAACTAAAATAAATATATAGCAGTGCTAGATGACCTACTGGCAGCTCTTCTTAGTCGGAAGTGGTAGTGGGTTGATTGAAAATCGTTCGAAATGAAGGCCTTTACACTGCTCGGAAAATTTATAAAGCGCCACCTAGGATTACGTATAAGACATCTCTACAGCCACTAGGAACTTGTAGATACAGAAACAAACCGTACGTGCGTATTCGGCAGTCGGAACACCGAGTATCCCTGCAAGTGATTCACGCGACAAATATTGTTCAAAAGGCATTTAACAACAATCATGGCGAGTACCGGATCTTGGCCGATTATTTAAAATAATTGTACTTGAGGGGGTTTGAGTGTAAAAGTATTTAAAAGAGAATAAAAAATAAGTTAAAAGTAAAAAAAAAAAAAAAAAAAAAAAAAAAAAAAAAAAAAAAAAAAAAAAAAAAAAAAAAAAAAAAAAAAAAAAAAGAAAAAAAAAAAATTAAATGTGAAAAAAAAAAAAAAAAAAAAAAATTAATTTATTTTAATTTATTTAATAAAAATTTTTAAATTGTCCAACGCCACGAAGCAACTCCTAGACTCTTTTTATGGGACGTTTTGAACCACCCCCGTATTCTCCTGACCTGGCCTCTTCAGATTTTCATCTCTTCACTTCCCTTAAGGTGCACATGGGTGGGAACAAGTTTTCAACGGGCGAGAAAGTGAAGGGAGAGGTAGAGAAGTAGGCGAAAGAGCTAGCGGGAGACTTCTTCAAGGCAGGCATCAAAAAATTAATCCCGCGGCTCACCACTTGCATCGATAGGAATGGTGACTATGAGGAAAAAGTATGTTTTTGTTTTAATAATTTTTTTGGAACCCTACATAAATTGAGTACATTTACTTTCTGGACGTGTCTCGTAATAGCATTTATAAAACAAAAGAACAAAGGTTATAAGCCAAAGAAATCGGGAATATTTGAAAAAGAGCATTTTATCCGATTTATAAATGAGGCTCAGGATTCGGAGTTTTTGATGATTAAGGTACTTATATTAGTAATAGTTTATTATACGATTTCACTTTTTTTAGGTCGCATTTATTATAGGTAATTCGGGAGCATGCCGCAGGGATGAGTTGGTGAAAATGTCAATAAATGACATAGACGATAAACAAATTGTTTTGATTATAAGGATTCCCAATACTAAAACTGATATCGAAAGAGTGTTTACAGTTTTAAATCCAAGCGATAGTAGTATTGATCATTCATCCTTATAAAGAAGGTAAAGGGTGGGCCATTTAAAAGTTGCATTTTAAAAAGTAAATAAAAAAAACTAGTGAATATTTTTTCAAATTTCCGGTTTTATTAGAAAGATGGAACCTTGAAATTTAAGAATGAAACACAACATCATTTAAATGGCTGCCACGGCTGGCCTTACAGTACCCCATTCGCTCGACCCAATTTTTTAATACATTTTCGATTGTCTGGGCCTGTATCTCTTGAATGGCAACTTCGATTTCGTGTTTCAAGGCCTCAATTGTCTCTGGATGGTTCGCGTAATACTTATCCTTAACGGGTCCCCATAGATAATTGTCCAATAGACTCAAATCACAGCCCCAAGGCGGCCAATTCATATCAGAATTTTGGCTGATTATTCGGTTTTCGAAAACAGTGCTTAAAAGTTGGATTGTTACGTTGGTTGTATGGCAAGTGGCTCTGTTCTGTTGAAACCAAATGTCGTCCTAGCCTTCGTTCTTCAATTTTGGAAACAAAATTGAGTGAGCATGTCACGATAGCGCTCACCATTGACCGTAACGGCGGCTCCTTCATCGTTTTCGAAGAAAAACGGGCCAATATGCCGCCAGACCAAAATCACCAAAAGTGACTCGTTGTGGATGCATCGGCTTTTCCAAGGTGAAGTATGGGTTTTCTGAGCCCCAAATGCGACAATTTTGTTTGTTGACATATCCTCCGAGGTAAAAATGCGCCTCGTCCGAAAAGATGATTTTTCGGTAAAAATGCTCATCTTCGGCCAATTGATCTTCAGCCCATTGGGCAAACCGAAAACGCATCGGATGGTCTTGTGGCTTTAGTTGTTGGACCAATTGAACTTTGTAAGCCTTCATACCAAGGTCTTTATGCAAAATTCTTCTTAGAGAAGTGCGGGAAATGTTCAATTCTTGAGAACGGTGACGAGTTGATGTTGATGGATGATCACGGACACTTTCAGCAACGGCAGCAATATTCTCGGTCGTACGCACTGTATTAGAGTGGGAACGAGTTGTTTTGGCAACCAACGAACCAGTTTCGCGAGCTCGTTTCACGAATTTGTCCACAACTTGACGTGATGGTATTCGATCTTTGCCCATTTTTTTTTTAAATTTCTCACAGTTTGGGTTGAAGACTCACCACTTTGGAAGTAAGTTCTCAATATTTCCCAGTTTTCTTCAAGCGTATGGATTACCATTTCGTAAAATTCAGACTTTTGACTAACAATCTGTCAATTTGTGATGACATTTAACATTCATGTACTTCAAATAAATAGTGGTTTAAAATGAAACCACTAGATGGCCCACCCTTTATATCGCTTTAAGACCACCACATGTGGCCAAAGGAATGGAACTCTAAACTGCAGCGTCTATTTTAACAAACGGGAAAGTTTTTTGGTGCAGGTTTTTGGTGTTTTCCCGTTCGTTACCACATGTGACTACATTACGACTATTTTAAAAATACCACCATAACAAATGTGTTAACCAAGTCATTGGTATTAACACGTTTGGCAATATGCCTTCCACAATCGCAAATTATTTTAATTTAACCAATCCACAACTTTACACAGGGCACTGCTTTCGACGATCTTCACCAACATGTTAGCGGTGATCTGCTTACGGTAAAGAAACATGGGGGTTGGAGATCGTCAACAGTGGCGGAAGGATATGTAGAAGGTAAAAGAGTTGAGGTGTCCAATAAAATATTAGGAACTATTGTTCAACCTTCTAGTTTGAAACTAAACACTACAGAAGAAAACGAAAAGAAGGATTAATGTTCAAACATTGTAATAATTGCACATTTAATATAACCATTACTAATAGTAATAATAATTGATTAATTTATTTTGTATTCTAATTTGTAAAATAAATTTCTTTTGTTTTCACTTTATTATTTAAAAAAAGGTTATGTAAGTAGAAAACCGGAAATATGGTATAGCTCTTTGTACGCCTCTAGACTGAATCAACTAGATACTTACGTTTTAAGAGCTCTTGCTAATAACTCGAAGGTCTTGAATTCGATCCCCCTAAATCAAATATATATTTTACACAATCAGGCGTAAAATTTACTTTTTTGACCCCATTTTTCCAGTCGTAAAGTAAAACATTTTGCCCGCGTGTTACTTTTACGCCCGTGAGCTTTCGGTTTTCAAATCGTTAAAATTGATCTAATGTATTGCTGGATGCAACCAACTCGCCATTATTGGTGTCTTGACTATTCTGTAATCAACTTTAACAATTGTAATGATTTATACGCTTGTTAAAAAAACTGTATTCTGTAAACGTTTATGTGCAATTCGCACTTCACACTTTTATTTCACTGCATGAATGCAGCCATCCCTTCTTAAAACTTTACAAGTGTAATCTCATTAACCTAACCTTAATTTTTGCGTATTTGTTGTTTTTCTTCTACTTTTTCCTTCCTTTATTTTCTATTTGCTTGTTTTACTCCTGCATGGCTTGTTCTCTATGATTTTGCATTCCGTTTTATTATTTCCATGGTAATCCTACTACTGTATGACAAAACAGTTTTTATCAAGGCTAAACACATTTTGAAATCTTAGTTTCAGGCAAGCATAAAATAAGTTTGTAATTTATTATTAATAATCTGCTTGTATCTTAGATTAACAACATGTGGAAGGCAAGTCATGTAAGATGCAAGGTCGTTTATTTCCAAAACATAGCCCAAACTGTATTGCCCTCACACTACCATGCAAATGAAAATGCTGATAGAAACCACAACACAGATCTAAAGACAGGGAAAAACGTAAATAAAGAAAGTAGGAATGAAAACAAATTTTTTAATTGTTAAATTTAATAGTTATATTACAGTTTGTGTAGTTATTGATGTTAATTATTGGAAGCCGCTCTTGTTGAATAATTGGAACTGCTTCAACATGTTTTTATGCACCAGGTTCAATTTGACACTAAAATTTGTAGAAGGTTGCTTTCGGAAACGCTCATGATTAGCTGAAGCTAATTTAATAACTGGGGAACATTCAGTTAGTGACTCTTGTATATTTGTGGTTTCTTGTTTGGAACTAATTATTGTAGCTTCTGCTAAGAGTTTTTGAAACTTCGACAATAATTTTCTAGGCCGTTTCTAGTTTTCGGGCTGTGGAACTTTCTATATATCCCTCTGCCACATCTGTTGATTGCCAACCCCCATGGCGTTTTATTCATGATAAGTCAGCTCCAGAATTGGCAAGTAAACTGACAGAGGATCGTCGAAAATAATGCCCTGTCAATAATTTTGGGTCTGGAAGTCCCAAATAGGTTGCAATTTCTCGTGGTGTGCTACCAAATGTGTTCTTTCCCACAACTTGGACAGAACACTTACCATTTTTGTTTGCAATTACAGTAAATGTCCGGCCCACTTTTGTTTTAGTGTCCTTTAAGGTAATCATTAAAACAGACCCTAAATTGTCAATGTCGTCAATGGGTAGCTATAACAGTTCCTCCCTGTGGGAAGCCCCAGCAATTCCAATGATTAAGGCCACCTAATTTTTTAAATAATGTTAGGCAGAATATTATTAATAGTCAAAACGATTTACTTACATTCATCATTAAAAATCTATCATTTGGAGATTCTATAATCAATATTTCAATTTGTTCCCATTTTTGTTAAAATTTTTGATTTTTTAGGTTTGTATCCGTCCGAATTTTTTTATAGGAATGCAGTTACTTTTTTGAAATTGCTTATTTACAGATTTTCATTCATTGAATAAGTCGACCAGAGTGTTGATGATTTGAATACTTCTGCTTATTTTGCTTTTAGACACCAGTTAAGATAATCATTGTCAATTTTTTCATAAATTTTACACGATTTTTGCGGGAGGTCAAAGGAAGCGCGATTAGCAACCTCCGCAACTTCTGGGGTACAAGATTCGGGAAATCTTCCATGTTTTTGTTAAACAATTTTTCGATGCTTGCAGTTTTACAATCTGACAGTCACTGTGAGTGACAAATGAAAAAATATGTAAGGCACCTATGATGGTAATAATAAAGTAGATCAACGCAATTTGTAAATGTTTTTATTTTATCTTTTTTGTGTACGAAAATAATGGAACGTGTACAAAATTAAGTATGCAGCTCGGCCGTAAAACTGTTTTAGACTCTAGTCTTGATTGTGTCCTTGCTTCGTACATTCCTCAGGGCCTAAAACAGCTACTTTACGTCCTTGCTGCATAAATAATGTATATAGGAATTGTGATTAAAAAGTAGTGGTGGAGGAGCACGTGACTACCACGTGATTGACCGCCATCTTGCGTACGGACAGACAGACAGACGGACAAACCAAAAATATACAGTGAATTTAATTTATAAGTATACATTACATTAACTGTTCTATGTATACTTTAAAAAAAACGAGTCAATGATTGGCACGGCATACAATTTTGATAACCTAAAAAAGTTAGGTATCTATTCAAGACGGTTTCTCTTTGATGACTTTACCAAAATCTCACATAAAAACAATTCAAATAATAAAAAAATTTTCTTTAAGTACGATTAATATACCTATGTTAATATCTTATACATGCAATTGAAACATTGTAATAAATAAATAAAGTAGTTCCTTTTAGAACGTTTTCTTCTGTTGTATACATTTCTTAAGAAAAGAACTTTACTTTGCTTAAACTAATGCTTCAAGCGCAATTGTTTTTCTTCTGAGCTTATTAAAGTGATAGGCAATGCCCATCAGGTCGGGGCTTAATTAATTTTTATTTTTTTTTAAGTTCGTCGGGCAGAAATCACTTCTACATACCTAAAAACTAATGTGAATTGTGAGTTTATTTGTTGGTTTCATTGTGTTTTATGCAAATCAAACGCAAAAAATTTTGTTTTCTCAATATTTCCGGAAAAATGGCGGAAAACTGATATTTTTAAAAAGTCGTTATTTTCTTTTGAAATTTTGCACGTAGACGTATAATCTAATTTTGAACAACTTTTCTATTAGGCATCTTTCCATATCTTGTCATCTAACCTCACTTTTTACATATTCTTTTAATTTGCCGCCATGCCAGTGGTCACATGACATTTGTCAAAGTGCCTTTTTTTGTCATTCGATATGCTGAATTTATTTGCCAAAAGAAATTTTTGGATATCTCAATTACAAACATTTTTCCCATTTGATGCAAACTCTTTGCCGATCACTGTATAAGAGGCGTCAAACCGAACAACTCGCAAACAATCCCTACAATCTGTATTTTTTCGTGAATTTTCTTGTTCAGCGCTTCCTACGTGGATTTAATCATAAATCTAATTGCATTATCGTATTCTACGTAAAAATACATGGACAACATGTATCATACTCAATTATTCCCCATCACTATACCGTTTATCGTTGTGATCGTCAATTTTGTTTAAAATGGGTGGTGGTGTGTTGTGGATGTTCTGTCGTGTTGTCAAGAAATTTCAGTGCCAGATATCGACTATCGGCTGTAAATGTCATTTGAGTGGTGTTACTGTACATATCTTTTTGTATATATTCCTCCAAGTATTTCAATACCTGATTTAAGTCACTTTTTCGAACTGTTTGAGATTTTAACGTTCCTACTTTTAGGACCCAAGTGCAAATGATACTAAATTTCAATTTAATGCGAATTTATCTCTATGCTCAATTTAAGTCAATATAACGCTGTATAATTATAATAATAGGCTGCTTGATTTAGTTTTAAGTAATTTTAGTTGTCTGTACGTCATGATTGGGCACCTATATTGTGGAAGGATAACTCATCCTGCATTATTGTTAATCCCCCATACGGGAAACTTCAATAACTTTCCCTGTTAACTTTGCCAACATTCATACAATTTTAAAAAGCGGACCTTTTAGGGCTCTATAATGCTATTTCAATACTGATTGGTCTTTCGTGGATTCTTTTGCTGATGTGGACTTAGCGTGTTGAATTTTATAAAAATCTTCTTAATATTTGTGACACTTTTGTACCACATTTTCGTCTTAGAAACAGTACATATCCAAAATGGTTTCTTCTGAAATTATTAATAATATTAGATTAAAGCTAATACATTTGAAAGTACAAATTATCAAAGGATGTGCAGGACTTAAATGTTCAAACGCTTAAGGAAAACCATTAAATATCAAATTTTACGTTCTTATAAGCGTTATATTCTTAATGTTGAAGAGGTAATTAAATACCGATTTCTAAAGTTTTTGGTCATTTGTTAGATCCAAAGAGAGCATTCTAGAATCCCTGGTAGAATGCAATACAATAATGAAGAGCTTTCAAACCCTAGGGAAATTGTTAATGCGTTTAGGCGATATTTTCATCTGTTTATAGTCCAATTTCATCAAAATTTCATTTATCAACTGTAAATTTCAATAATCTCCCATGTTATCAATACCAGTATTATCAGAGGAATCAGTGTTAAAGGCAATTAAATCACTTAAATGTAAACCCGTTCTGGGTATGACCAAATTCCAAGTTTCCTTATTAAAGATTGTGCACATGCATTTGTTAAGCCACTATGCTATATTTTTAATTTAGCTATTTCCAGAGTAGTTACCCGAGCGTGTGGAAAATAGCACGTATATGTCCCATCCTGAAGTCGGGCGACTCGTGTTCTTGTATCAAATTATAGGCCAATTAGTGTCTTAAGCAATTTTTCTAAAGTATTTGAATTAGTCATATATAATGAAATCTTTTCGTATGTCAGCAACTTTATCTCTCCATATCAACACGGTTTCATGAAGGATCGTTCAACACTAACTAATCTGGCATGTTTTTCTCATTTACTACTCCTGTGTTAGACAATCAGGTCAAGTTGATGTAGTTTACACGGACTTTCGAAAGGCTTTTGACTCCATAATACATCCTATAATTCTCAAAAACTAAGAGATTTTGGTTTTACTAATGCATTACTGTCTTTCTTTGCCTCTTATTTAAGTAACAGACCGCAGTTTGTTACTTATAATGGTTTTCAATCATGTAACTTTATAGCAACATCGGGTGTGCCGCAAGGTTCGCATCTAGGGCCTCTGTTATTTAATATATTTATTAATGACTTGTCTAATACTATTTCTTGTAAGCATCTTTTTTGCTGATGATCTTAAATTATATAATTCTATTTCAGCAAGTTCTGACTGTGAGTTTTGCAAAATCAACTTAGTTTGGTTTCTCAATGGTGCACTGATAATCATCTTTATCTCAACATATCAAAATGTAAAATTGTTTCTTTTTCGAGAAAACGCAATCCTGTTATCTTTAGATATTCTGTCAAATCTAACAGCTTAGAACGTACTGAGTTGGTTAAAGACTTGGGAGTAATATTTGATTCCAGGCTTAGCTTTACTAACCATGTTAGAGAATTAGTTACCTCTGCTTTGAAATTACTTGGTTTTATAATTCGTACGTGCAATCCTTTAGAACTTCAAACTCTCTAATTCAGTTTTTAATTCTCTGGTACGATCAAAGTTAGAGTATTGCAGTTTAATATGGTATCCTTATACAAGCCAATGTTGAAATATTGAAAGTGTGCACAAGAAATTTCTTAAGAACGTCGTATTTAGGCTTGATGGAGTTTATCCACCTAGAGGCTATCCCAAAACCATCTTCTAAGTCGGTTTGAAGCTTCCTCTCTTGAATATAGACGATGTGTAGTGCCCTTAAATTCTTGTAAATATTGTTCATAGTAAGGTTAATTGTCCATATTTGTTAACGTCACTGAATTTTGCTGTACCTGCTTTTCGTCTCTGTTTTCCTTAACTTTTTATATCCTACGCCAAAATCTAATTTGTTGTTAAGAGCGCCGATCCATTTAATTGTAGATTGTTTAATGATTTTTGTGTTAACTGTGACATTAATGTTTGTACAATTCACATTTATTTAGTGCATTTAATCCTTAGTTTTGTTACTATGATTAGTAATGTACATTGTTATACATATTTATCATACTACTATTATATATATATCATGAACTATCATTATTTCAAATTTATCTTTGTAGACGAATCACGTATACAATATATTTAAACTTTTTTTTTTATTTTGTTCTTTAAATGGAAATTTTGTATTTCTGTTGAACAATAAATGAATTATATTATTATTATTATTATTATTATTATCATACGATCTGTAATTAATTCCCGGAAAAGTGGCAACACTGAGGCTTTCGTTATGCTACGGCGTTCGCGTTGGTGTCATTGAAGAGTTTTTCTGCGTATCTGTGCAAGTTTCGTCTCGATCGGTTGTTCAGTTCGTGTTTTAAGTACTTTGATCATCGGCTGTTTGGACCTCTTGTCGCGAAATGTGTGATAAAAACGGAGAAAGAGTAGGGTATTTTGGTCAAACGTGTAAGTTCGCGAAATTATGAAACAGTTAACCGACGTGTACAAGGATGATTGCCTGAAAAAAAGCTGTCTACGAGTGGGCTAAGCGGTTCAGGGAAGGCAGGGAGTCAGTGGAGAGATCCACGTGAAGCTCCTCGACTCTCGAACGGAAAAACTCGATCCTGCGTGTTGCTCGAACGTGGTAGCCTCAGAATGTTGGAAGACGAATTGGGTATCAACAAGAAACCATTCGAAATGCTAACGAAATTTAGGGATGCGAAGTTGTGCGCGAAAATGGTTCCCAAAGTGCTCAAGTTGAGAGAAGCTTGTTTCTCCATCTGTGAAGACATGATTTCTCGAATTGAGGAGGAAGAAGGATGATGTCAAATGTTATTACTTCAAGGGCAACATAAGCTAAATGAAAGTGTCAGACTCTGAGGACATTAGGTTCAGGGTCTCAATATAACTAGATGACTATGATTTAATATTTAAATTTATTATATTATATCTTATCGAATAATTAAGATCATACTTTAGAAAATGTTGTTTTTCACGTAGAATGCAATTATGTAGTCTATTTTACAATAAAATCCACGTTTGCCAGATGAAATAAGTTTTCACTTTAAAAATAACAAGAGAATCTGACCAAATAATTTATGATTAATTATTAGAACCGTAAGTTTCTCATAAGTTTAGCACGTGAATAACAATTTAAAGCGTTAATCCTTTTATTGAAATTAGTTGAAATATCAGATTTTTTTCTTTTTAAAAAATTCTTATGTGGGTTGAGCTGCTGAGTATGGATCAGGTATGGATACTGATTGGTTTAAAATAAATTTTTATTGTATACAACTTCAAGTACAGATATTTAGAAAAATCGTCGAAAAAAAAAATTAAGCGGCGACCTAGTTTATTTCGTGTTTTTTGACGCCGAGCGCTATTTACGTGGATTTTATCGTAAAATAGGCCAGATAATTGCATTCTACCTGAAAAACTACATCGAAAGCATGTATAATAAATTGTGAAAATAGTTTTAGTTTGCCCTTGATATGGATAAAGTGATTTTACGAAAATTTGCTTTGATCGGCTCGGCTAACGGGTTACACGTTCATTTGATTCAAATTCTAGGACAACGTTACAACATTTTCTAAAGTATGATACATGTTTTCCATGTATTTTTTTTACATAGAATACGATAATGTAATTACTTTTATGATTAAATTCACGTAGGAAGCGCTGAACAAGAAAATTCACGGAAATATACAGATTTTAAGGATTGTTTGCGAGTTGTTCGGTTTGACGCCTCTTATATAAGTTTCACTAGAAAACTGATGACGCCATCGTATTCTACGCCAAAAAATACTTTTACGTCAAAAATACAAAAGAAATAGTGTATTTAAAATAACATTTCCGCGTGTTTTCACCTTTTTTTTCATGATAATCATTTTAGCCTGTTTTTCAAGTGTATTTCTTATGGGAAACTTCAGGGGCTTTGAGGCACGTGTTATATTAATTTTAGAGGTCCCGTACCTGAACTCGCATTAGTTTTTAGGTATGTAGAAGTGATTTCTGCCCGGTGAACTTGAAAAAAAAAAATAAAAATAATTAAGCCCCGGCCTAATGCCTATACGTTAACTCGTTTGTTTTAAAAGTAATGTTACAATCAATTTTTACCGTAGTCGCAATTTATCCCATTTAAATATTATTAATCCGTACCTGTATTTAACAATAATCTTTTCAAAAGTGGATGGCCTTCACGGCCAAATTTCGAACGATTTACTTACTTATCTGCCCGTTTTCGTTGCAAAAGCAAGAGTGTATTTATGCCATTTTGTGATTTTAATTTTGCAAGGTTTAATTAATGCAAACCGAAGTTTCGGATTTAATCACTATATTTGTGCTACTGAAATGAACGTTTTACGTTCAATTTTCATTCGGTAATTACCGGATAAGAAGAATATCACTCCTTTTGTTAATGAACTTGTTTTCTTCCTGTTTTTTTTATTGCCACGAACATCTCGGTGAGTAATTCTCATTTATATCCCAATTTCTATTTTTTTGTGTATATTATTAGGCATTCTGTGGTATCCGACAGTTACACGTTGGAAATTTTAGTTTTGAATTGGTACTATTACAATTACGCTGATATCAGTGATAATCACGCAGCACAGTTTGGTAGCCGCTTAAAAATTTTCCAATCTGCGTCATCCACAGCATTTCCGAGGATCATCGGACACTACCAATTTCGGAACAGAACAGATGAGTTCAAGCCTCAACGGGCCATTTTTTTTAAGTTTTAGTAATGATTTTTTTTAACATTATTCTGCACAACGAATGTTATATTATAATTTATTTGATTTTATTTGTGAATTGCGACGAAAAGTTCGAACCGATCGGGTGCAACAATTTATTTAATATTGTACATAAAAATACTGTTATCTATAAATGTGGTCGAGGTTATACTGCATCGTACCTTTTAATTTCTTTATATTAACTGGTTTACACCCCAGAATTATTGTTGTTTTTGTTTGACATTTTTTTTGCTATATTAAATCAATAGAATTTTCTTTTATCGTTTATTATTGAGATTTCTGAACTACACAGTTACGTTGGACAAAACATTACGTAACAGTATTCATATGAGAATGCAATGTAATGTATACTTATAAATAAAACTCAGTGTATACAGTATGTCCCCGGATTGAGTTTACAATAGGTATGATTGACCAAAAATTTTCGAATTGGAATTTCATATTTTGGGATTCCGCCCTGCTTGGTCTGAAACTTATTTTTAGTTTACTTTCGATTTTTTCAAGTCAAGTAAGCCTTGACAGTCCAGTAAACACTATTTTAGTTCTAGGTAAACTACCGTTTTCGTTTACAGTACGCCAAAATGTTACTAAGAAAAGTTGTTCAGAATTAACAGTTATGGCGTTATGCAAATTTTCAGAATGATCGGCTTACTTTGATAAAATCCAGTATTGGTCAGTTTCCTTTTGTGTCAACTTTATCTCCAACTTCGTTTTGTGTCAATTTTGCGCCAGTTTGACTTTAAAGAAACAAATCTGCAATTGACACTACAATCATACCTTGAGAATGGTTAATGATCACAAAAACAAAAAATATAAGGAATTTTTTGTTAAATTATTAAAACAAAAAGTAAGTATTAAGTTATTCTATTAACCCTCCACCTTCGTCGCAGCATAATTCAATTCTACGTCGCAGTTCCTTAAAGCTATTCCTGATTTCCTGAATTGGTAAAGCCGATATAGCATCTGTTATACGATTTTTTAATACTTCGGCATCATTAGGTAAATTTTCTGCATACACTACTTGTTTTAAACGTCCCCTCAAATAAAAATCGGCAATAGTCAAATCTGGGCTCTTTGGGGCCATAAAACTGGACCATTCCTACCCATCCAACGGTGACCAAATTTATGGTTTAACCAATTCACAACAATTTGTGAATAATGCGCCGGACAATCATCGTGTTGGAAATACATTGATCACCGATAATTGAGAGGCAACTCACCTAAAGCGTCATCGAAGAAATTGTCTAGCATATTTAAGTATGTATGCTGGTTAACATTATTATCAAAAAATATGGCCTTATTATTCCATAATATGAAATAGCACACCATACATTGACTTTAACAAAATGTTGCCGGTGATTTGTAATTTAAAAAAAAAGGATTAGTGTCACTCCAATATCGAACATGTTGCGAGGAAACAGTTCCATTGGTAAAAAATGTAGCCTCGTCGGAGAACAAAATGTTTCGATAAAAATAACGATTACTTGCTATTTTGCTTCCTATCCATAAACAGAAATCTAGACGTTTTGCTTCGTCTCCTGGTTCCAAAGTATGATTAAAAATGGGTTTGTAGGAATAAATCTTCCGGTCTTTCAAAGTTCGTTGTATGTGTGATTTACTAATGCCTAAGCGAAGCGACCGCTTCCTCAAAGACAGTTTTGGATCATTTTGTACCGAATCTAAAATTAGCAGAGTAGCGACATCGTCTTCATTATGTATTCTCTTAGCTTTCTTTGCATTTAGTACTGAACCAGTTCTTAAACATTTCTTAATAAGCTTCTGTACACCCATATGTGATACATAAATATCTGGAAATTTTTCATTAAATCTTTCAATCACGTAACGGTAACTTTTTCCAGGGCCATAACACTGTATTAAATATATTTTCTTTTCTAACGTTAGCATTTTATTGTAAAAATATTGTCATTACTTCGCAATGAAAATCAGTTTTGTGATATTACTTTAACTTTATTAAAGATAACGACACATGTCATACTACAATAAACACATGTAATTAATGTTTTTTGTTTTTGTAAATATTAAGCCACCTCATACTACTGTTGCTGTTTAAAATGCAATACTCACAAACACTGGAATTTATCAAAGTAGGCCGATCATTCTGAAAATTTGCATAACGCCATAACTGTTAATTCTGAATGACTTTTCTTAGTAACACTTTGGCGTACTGTGAACGAAAAGGGTAGTTTACCTAGAACTAAAATAGTGTTTGCTCGACTGTCAAGGCTTACTTGACTTGAAAAAATCGAAAGTAAACTAAAAATAAGTTTCAGACCAAGCAGGGCAGAATCCCAAAATATGAAATTCCAATTCGAAAATTTTTGGTCAATCATACCTATTGTAAAACCAATCCGGGGACATACTGTATAAAGATAGTTGAGTGTGATTGATATTCAAACAAAAGTTGTTTGATTCCTCCCTAACTTTATAATGTTGCAATACTTACAATTAGGTACTTAAAATAAAAGTACCAATTCCATTAAAAAAGAATATTTGATCCAGTCTTCGACAGAGAAAAACCACTGAATACTGTAGATATTGTGTTTTTATCTAAATCTACTATATAAAAATAAGTCGGGTTTCCCTTCCTGACGCTATAACTCCAGAACGCACGAACCGATTTCCACGGTTTTGCATTCGTTGGAAAGGTCTCGGGCTCCGTGAGGTTTATAGCAAAGAAAATTCAGGAAAAATGTCAACAGAAAAGCGGGAAAATCTTTTTTCACAAAAAGAGCGCCATCTCTGATACATAGCATGTACTACAAACCAATATTTTAAGTAGATGACGCCGGTGCGTCGCAATGACAATTAACAAGTCGCAAGGCCAATCGCTTAGTGTTTGCGGGATAAATTCAGAAAATCATTGTTTTTCACATGGGCAGTTATACGTTGCGTGTTCACGAGTTGGGAAACCATCCGCTTTGTTTGTGTTAACGTCAGACCAAAAACAAAAATGTGGTTTACCAAAGTGCACTTCAATGAAACGGATAATTTGCGGACACGTATAACGCTTCGATTCAGTATTTACTTTGGATTCACTTTCATTTACTTAGAGAAGTTCAACTAAATAACACTTCATTTTTGTAATCGAAATGAATTCATTATTGTTGTGAAATGAAATAAAATTTTTCCTTTTCAAATATAAAACAAAAAAAAATGTTTCTTCATCTTTTAATCACCAAACGAAATGTTACATAAAACCATATACGTATTATTTTTCATATACCGAGCACGTATGGCAAATAATGAAGCAAACATTGTGAAACGGAGCTATACAAATCGTACATAAGTCGGTCTCTCAATTTCTCAATGTATTCAAAGCGCAAATGCGAAAACTTCAAAGTTGATTGGTTGTTTTCATAATTTAAACAACTTGATATTTGAAATGTTTTTATTGGTTAGAATTTTTGTTGTGGTTAACTTTTTAAAATAAGTTTTACGTTGTTTTAAATAAGAACCCACGATTAATATGATGAAAATCACGTTGAATATGAAGAACACCCTTAAAAAGGGCAAAAAGGGTGAAAATTTTGAAAAACGATACATTTTCAAAATCGTTTCGCATTAAAACGGTAAGACTTATTTAAATTTTGAAAAGACGGGTCTTTAATTTTGGTCTTTTGACTTTTTCTCGTAAAATGTAAAATTATAGGTCAAAAACGCGTTCGAAAAATGTCCAAAAAAAAAATTTTTTTTTCGCATTTTTCGGCGTCGTAGAAAGACTTTTTTGAAATTTTGAAATGACAATATGAAGCGCTTAAACGATATATTCGACTTGTAATTGTTACATTTTAAGTTAAACGAAAGATTAAATTGCATTAAGCAAAAACTGTAAAATAAAATTCAAAATGTCAAATTACGGAAACTTAAACGGCTATATCTTTTAAACGGTAACAGATAAATGTGTTTACAAAAATTAAACAACGTCTAAAAAAATTAGAGGATTCATATTATATCGACGAATTTATCAATTTTTAACTTTTTTTTTTGAAAATTTTTGGTGGTTATATCAATTTAACGTATTCTTTTAACGTCATTAGAATGTGTCGTATAGGCGCTGTAGATAGAATGGTTACTATCGGAAACTAATTATAAATATTTAAAGACAAAAATTAATGTTTTTTGCAAAGTTTTACATTTACGATAATTTTATACGTCGTTTAAGGTACGGTCTTTTTATATTAGTTGTTTTTTAACATTTATAAATTAGATACTAAGTAAACTTTTGACGTTTTAAATTTTTAGGTTAACCAACTTTTTAGTACTTAGATTGGTTTACGTTTAACTACATTTAAATAAAGTTTATAATATTCCTAGCTGCATTTTAAAGTTTCGAATAGCTTATCACGCTAAAGCTACACAAGGTTCTTCGCATGCATTCGTTGTTTGTTTAGCGACAGGCGAATTATTGGCTTGAACGACATTGTCCAAATGAATTAATGAAAAAAGGTAAAAATATTTATACAACCAATAAAAACAAAGAACTTCGAGTGTGCGCTTAAAGGATACTGGGATATTAAGAGAGAAACTTATGCGATTTTAATATCTCTGTTTCACAATCTTTGCTTCACTCTCAACTTATTGCAGCAATGTAATGATATCGGTATATGGAATTAATACGTATATGCATAAAACGAAGCCATCTGGTGGCGAAACGGAGTTCGCCGAGTTTGCTAGTATACTTTTAAAGATGGTTCAGTTGAGACCTTGTTAATACAATTATTTTAAATAATCATTTATTTTCTAATTGAAAAAAGTAAATTCAATAAATACCTCTTTAGACCAAGAAATATTGTATACAAATTATAAACAATGAAATGATATTCCGGGTTGATAACCCGCCTTAGGATTAACTAAATATTATTGTTTGTTAGAACCATGCAGTTCTTAAATAAAAAGATGAATAAAGCAATTACTCAAGTTAATACGTTTCAAGTATGAACATTATCTTGATTAAAAATTAAAACATTTATGATAAAACTTGCATGTGAAACACATATAAAGCGAATACTATTTTCATGTCAGAAAACAAACGCAATATTTTTATACCCGATAACAGGCATAGTATCAAAATGCATAACAGTTTATGTGTATTTACTTATTTATACGACTATAAAACGTTTATCTAATAAGAATCAGTTACAATGTAACATACAACAATTATTAAATAAGCAAAATTCTTTATATTTTGTCTTACCGCATAACATAATGGACGGTCCCGTTGCGAAATATTCGAAGGGAAAAATGCACAAGAGGATCTTTAAAATCTCCGTGCATGATAAAATAGGTATCTGGCAGCCAAATATCTCCATGGTGGTGAATCGCGTTAAGATAATCATATCTACTTTGATTTGCGTACCTTAATCGTGGGTCGTGCCACTGTTGTTGCAATAAAAATTCTACTTCGTATTTCTGCAAATAATAATGTTTGAGTGTCCATATACAATAAAAAAATAGCGAACTTACCAAACTAGATTCATCTGGTGATGCAAGACTAAGTAGTAGAACACTAATGTTTACAACTAATGTTCCTGCAAAATAAAAATATTCATAATATATTATTCTAATAGTATTAAATTGTTAATCGCACAATACACAAAGAAAATTCAAATCCTAGTGTGTCTTGTAAAATGTTTAATAATAATAATAATAATAATAATATAAGGAAATTAAATTATGTCTGGAGCACTTTTGTCTTAATTGTACAAGCACGGTAAGAAAGGTTGTTTACAGCCATTGTTGGTTCCTTTATTATTCCATTAATAAGTAACTACATTTTAAATTAAAAGGTATCTATGACTGCTTGTTAATGAATTGGAAACAAGTGAGTCGCTACAAAACTCCACATTTACAAAATAAACAATACATTTTCGTACTTTTTAATAAGTGAATATATTGGTATTTAAACGTGATTTTCGTATCTTAGAAATTAACTTATACGAAAAAAATTTGTGTAAAATTACATTAAAAACATGTTTTGGTTAAACAAAAAATGTGTATAAGCAAGAAATTATTTTAAAAAATATAAAGATCACCTTTTATAAGAACAGTAAAAAAACTTAGGGTGTTTAAAATTTCCTTAATGAAACCGTCGCATAACTTGTTATTTAAAATATACAGGGTGTTACAACAAAAACTTGATCCCCCCATTACCGTTGAAAACAATGAGTTTTGAGAAAAATACGTCAACTTTGGCTTGGAGGGGGGGGGCAAATTTTACGTAGAACGCATCATCCTAACTTCAGACATGTGCACGTGACAGCAACACCTTTAAGAATATTAAATGGGACGAGAGGTTAAGTGTAATATCAATTTAAAGGTATTTTTATTCTCTACATAAACACCATTTTGTTTTTTGGTTTTGATTAATTTTCAATGAAAAATTTAACAAAACTGTAGTATCATGTACCTACAGTTTTCAATTAGTATGAAAATCTTTAGAGTTTTAAAAATATATTGAAAGATTGAATTATTCTTCATTTTTATGAGTAATTTAACAGAAACATTGAAGCCATATCTCTTTTTGTTATTAATAATAATAATAATAAACTTTATTCACATGTGCATGTATGCTATATCATACATATATTGTTTTTTGTCGTTTTTTTAACGCATCGGTAAATGGAAAAGAGATATGTATATGTTTGTATATCACCTGAATAGTATTGGCTTGAACAATATTTAACGACAGTATAGGTAAGCAAGATGTATAGATTGCATATAGTAGATGACCGAGGATTGACCCTTGAGGTACTCCACATAGTAATTGTAGTAGGTGCGATACTTTACTATCTATTTGCACTCTTTGTGTTCTGTGATTAAGATACTATTTGAAAAAAGCAATTGCAATGTCATTTAGTTGGATAAATTTTAATATGGATAATATCAAACGCTTTTGAATAGTCTAGAAGCACTAGTGTGGTTAACATATTTCTATACAGAGCTTGAGATATATCATCTACTATATTTATAATTGCTAATTCAGTACTGTACTGTTTTCTGAATCCTGATTGTGTTTTCGGTAATATGTCCACTTTTCTATATATGATTTTAGTTATTTTTCGATGATTTTTGAACAGGCGTGAAGTAAAATAATGGAACATAGCTTGTTTCCATAAAGAGGGAAAGAGACCCTTCAGTAGACACGTGTTTATTAAACTACTGAGATATGGCAGAATATGTGAACAACAGAACTTTATATAAAACTATCACATCCACTTGCAAGAGATTTTATTGTTTTAATTGTGTCGAGTATTTCACCGAACTCAACTAGTTGAAATGTAATTTATTGAGATCTTAGTATCCGCCACTCATCTTTAGAAGGTTTTCAAAAAATCTTCTTTTCCACCGCGCATTATGGCATTATCGGTGATATTTCTTATCTCGTTATAGTGGTTGACGATACGCGGTAGATTTAGTCTTTTGACAAAAAGCTTTATTTTTATTAACCATGACGAGGGTTGTTTTGTTAACCTACGTTTGATAAGTGAAGCGTGTATATGAATAAGTTCAATAAACTGTTTGAAAAATATCCAACCTTTTGATTTATATTGTTCATGTAATAAATATTGTCAAGACGTAAATTTAAGAAGTGTTCTTTTATAATTAAAAAGGCTTAAATCACATAAAATCATTTCATGATCTGTTATTCTTAAGACACTTGTTACATCAGATGTTTTTTTTAATTGAGTATTTGAACAAATAAAAGAGTGTTGCAGATGTTTTTGTTATGCGAGTGGGTTTGTCAGTTACTTGTGAAAGGTAAAAAGATTCTGTCATATCTAAAAGTAAAGATGTAGAAGTACTACGGTAAAATATGGTACTTCAGATTCGTACTAATCTCGATAGCTGATAGCACAGATGTTTTTACTGAAAAGACCAAAGTTTGTCAATTCTTTATGTAAGCGTAAGCGTAGAAGTACTTGTCCTTTAGTGACGTTTGATGAGGAGAGTAATGACAGCATTCGCACTTGTGGTCACACTCGCGAAAAGGCAGTTTCCGGCCTAGTGACACAAATAACCATTAATGAACTGGTTGGGTGAATAACCCTGTATTCAAAAGCACTATTAACGTCAAAGATAACCCTACTACTCGTAAGCCAACTCTATCTACACGAATTATATTATAATTTTGAGATACTGATGTAGGAGTTATCAATTTCCGAGTGTAGCCACGATTCTGAAATTCCAAATATGTGTATCTACTTTTGAGTCAATTATTAATGCTTTAACTGATAAATATGTAGCTATCCATTAAAGATCTGACATTTAGGTGTGCAACTTTTAGACCTGAAGAAGACATAGACATAGATAATTCTTCATTAAATTTATTGACAACTACGTCAATAAGTTTGTTTACAAATTCTCTATCAGTCGCCATTTTAAAAACTGTTGATTTACGGCTGCTTTAATGTTAGCTGGTGCTTCTCTAGTAAGAGGCATCTTCGTTGTCAATTTAGCCGACTAACCGAATTCCTGCAGTTTGGAGATGTGTTTCGGGTAAGTCGATGTATTAATTATTGTCTATGTACCACAGATTTCTTCTGAACTTCGAGACCTCGATATAAACATTACTCATTTGTCACACTGCGCATCATTATCCAATTATTATTTGGTTTCATGGTGCAACAAGGAATCTGCCGCCCCTAAAATTCACCGTGAGCAAGTTCCCTGCATTTGGTTCCAAAAAAGAACAGCGACTGGCGACCTTGTGGCGACTACCGACGTCTAAATGCCGTAACAGTACCCTACAGGTATCCCGTCTCACACATCCAAGATGCAACCATCTACTTGACCGAGTCACAGGTATCTTCAAAAATTGATTTAAGTCGAGTTTACAACCAGATACCTGTATACCCAAAGGACGTACCCAAGACTGCTATTTTTACTCCATCCGTTCTATTCTAATTTGTTGTAATGACATTTGGCCTTCGAAATGCAGGTCAGACGTTCCAAAGATTTATCGACCAAGTCCTAAAAATTTACTTTTCGTTTTTAAGCCTGTCCGTGTAGTACGCGGACCTTTGATATTAACTTTAAAAAGTAGATTTTTTCAAAATCAGTTTTCACCATTTTTTTACGTTCCTCAGTGCCTACAATTTAAAAATATTTTCAATTATACAAGGTTCACTTTCATGGACCACCCGTCAACTTTGACATTTTAAATGGAAACATATATTTTTTATTCTAAACCTACGTGAAAAACTATGGTGACTTTGTGTATACGAGTCTTACTCAAAAAATGATACTTTTCAAATTATCGATTTTTAAACATTTAATTGGGTAAATATTAGCCCTAAGATATTTCACGTTTTTTAATTTCCATGGTACAAAAGTTGGCATCGGTTATACAGGGTATGAGAAAAAAATGTTTTTTCCCGTATCAATGTATCAAATTTTCTACAACTTTGCTATTAATGTCTGTCTACCAAAACTCAACCGTTAGCCGTAAAACACGTTTTTTAATCAAAAATACACGTTTATTAAAACATTTTTATTGGCAACTGGAAATTATAAAATAGATTATCAAAATTAGAACAGAATCGCTAGACAGACTGATCTAAATAACCGAAAGGAATATCTGAATCAACTGGAAATGTCAAATACGAAAAGAATTCCCAATAAATGTGTGAGCATTCAAAAATGTTTTTGACAGATTTTAAAATGGTGTTGTACACGATAAGCATGGAATTTGATTTTTCGAAACACCTTATTTACAGAGGTCTTCAAAGTTTTAACGTTATCTGTTCGTACTCCAATGATACGGTTGTCAACGCTGATAACAATAACGATGTCAAATTGCATATCCTCTTCAGTACAAACATGTAATTTTCTCGTAGTTGGCAATTGTATTTTTTTTTATTCTCATCTCGGAGGTATTGTTATAGTTCCTCATTACCTGCTTGAATTCGATTTTTCGGTGGAATAAACCATACGCACTAATTCTGATGTCGAAAACTCACTCATTATTACTAACAATGCAAAGATACAATAAAATTGTGACAGATTGGACAGTTACTAACAACCGTGACAACAATAAACTTTTGACGTTCATTTCATTGTCCTACTTAATTTTTAAATGATAATTTTCGATAAGAATAAGTTCCACGCATAACAGTTGATTTTTGATAAACAAACATGTATAGCCAAATTGTATAGAATTAATATTTAATTTAAATTGATCTGGCAAAAAATATACAGGGTGTTTATTTTATTCAATTTTTATTTATTATTTATTAGTTATTCCTCAGTTTCGATTACAAAGTTTGACATTTTTTCTCATACCGTATATAACCAATCGGAACTTTTAAATCATAGATAGTTAGGATTGTTACCGCCCTAAGGGTGAATAAAATTTGAATTTAATGTTTCAAATGATATGGAACATGGAATTCGTCCTGCTCCCGAAAAGGTCAAAACAATCTGGACTTTTCCTATGTCCAAAAAAGCTCAAGAACTACGTAGATTTCTTGCATCCATTAATTTTTACAGACGTTGCAACAATACAATTACTCGGTATTTATCAATCTGTCAGATACTTTCAATTATCTCTAGAAGGCTGGAATTTTACAATTTACAGTGACATCAAACCATAATTTTCAAGTTCAACAAAAAACTAGAACAGGCTTCACCCCGTCAATTACGCCAAATAGATTTTATTAGTCAATTCACTACAGACATACGTCATGTTCCAGGTCCAGAAAATATCGTAGCCGATACTCTGTCAATAGTAAAGTCTGTGGGTCAAAATCGCGACATCATAGACTACTTGTTATTAAGAACTTAAAACAATTTTAGAAGGTGACAACCCAAAAGTATAGTAGAAGATTCAATTGTGCACCTTCCCCCATTCAAATGTACGGTTTATTGTGACATATCAACAGGAAAGCTAAGGCCTTTTATTCCCAAGCCTTTTCGTTAAACCATATTTAATGCCATCCACAAATTGTCACACCCCAGCATCATGTCTATTACAAAATTAATTACAGATATATTGATAGATTTGTATGGCCATTCATCCGTTGGACACAAAGAAAATGGCACAAAATTTCATTGCATGTCAAAAATCACAAATTCAGAAGCACAACAAATCGCCGTTGTCAGCATTTCTGGTTCCATACTAACGCTTCAGTCATATCAACATTGATTTAATTCGACCACTTCCGCCATTCAACAATTTTAATTATTGTTAAACCTGCGTGGACATGTTCACTCGTAGGCCAGAAGTAATTCCAATTCAAGATATTACCGCTGAAACTGTAGTCAAAGCCTTAACTAGTAGTTGGATATCAAGATTTGGCATCAATCGCCACCGATAGAAGTAAGCAATTCGAATCCACCTTATTTAACGAATTGTTCAAAACTCTAGGCATTAAACAAACAAGGAGTACCGCTTATCAACCCCAAGGGAATGAATTGATCGAACGCCTACACCTATCCATCAAGAAGTCATTAAAATGCTGCAACTTCAACAATTAGGTTGACATCCTTCCAAACGTCTTACTTGGTCAACGTATGACTATCAAGGAAGACATTGGCGCAACACATGCTGAACTGGTTTATAGCACATCACTACGATTGCCTGGAAAACTTTTTCTGCAATAAAACAGCAACTCACCACAAAGCAAATACAGTGTACAGAATAAAACAAAAACCCTGAAAAATATATATGGTAATATATCCATCCAATCACTGCTTGTAGGTACATACCGTGTAGAACGATATAGTTATTGTTATTGTTTCGTTTTGACATTTTTATATAATAATTGTAATTGCTCGCTGAGTTAAGAGTTTAGACATAAATAAAGCTTTAGTAAAAATAGATTTAACTTTATTTCAAACATTTAAGGATTTGAATTAACCACAAATATTTAAACTTGCAATTTGCAAATACTTTTTGCTTGGCCTGTACTTGTCAAATAACGACGCCACCAGCCACGCCTTCTCAAGACTTTTGATTTTATCTGTGAGCTGTATGTAAAAGATATTATGCGCAATTTGCAACCAACAACCGCAATCACACAACTAAAAGGACCATATTCATTCAAAAAGAACTGGATAAATGTAAACACGTATTCATTGAAAACGATGCCGTCTCTCCATCTTTAACACCGCCTTACGATGGACCATAGGAAGTAATCCAACGTAAGGAAGCCACATTCATAGTGCATATGTAGTTTCCATCAACCGATTGGAAGCTGCCTTCACCAAAGATCTCCGCCCCTATCAGGTAAACCAGGTCACCTACCAAGAACCTCAAGTTCATCACCAAATCTCGATCTGGAAGCTCCTTAAAAATTCCAAGAAGACTTCAAAGCATATCGTGACCTTATCACTAGAGAGGGAATAGTGTGGCGGTTCCCCAATTTAAATCGAATTTACATACGCCCACTTCTCTTAATAGATCTTAATATGTACGCTAAAGCGATGAAACTGTAATTGCAATAGATTTGCTGAAAATGTAACCTAGAAAAGTTTCACCATCATGTGATTAACATTTCCAAGTAGTTGTGATAAAATTCAAAAATTTTGTATCCGTTAATAGGCCAACCGACGATTTAGTAAATCGGTTGCCTATAAAAGCAATGTTTTTGTTTAGTACGAGGGTTGTTTTACTATGCCTGGATTTTCCAAAAAAATGTTCTACAACAACATCGTCTATTACTAATGGACAACACTTCCCTCTCGCTCTCGCAGGCGCTATCCGTACCGCTCAAACTTATTGAAAACGACGTAGAATCGCGAGAAGACACCCGTTGATAACAAAAAAACGACGTCGCACCGTTAAATCGAAAGCACCGTGGGCGAGCTATAAAATCGACTTTGCAACAACGTCAACTTTTATTAAAACTCGAATGCGAAACAGCCTAAAAGTCGGCCGGAGCGTGAAAAACGGGAAATTTTGAATTTTCTACTCGAAAATATTTCTGTTTTTTTGCCGCTCTTGGAATCGACCATTTTGGGCAATTATACAAAAACCGCGTTTGAGGACTTAGGACGTTTTTTGAAAAATTTTTGAACCAATTTTTTTTCGAAACGGGCCGGAATTTTCAAGAAATTCTTTCGGATTTCAGTCGAAATATAAAAAACAAACGCGATCATTTTCTTGCAGACTTGAGGGACACCCGCGACGGGCTATTCTCGAATTTTTACAATATGTAAGAAAACTGCCTAGCGTTGGGCACATGCCAAACCTTCCCCAATCTGACCGTCAGGAAACGAAAGGAGTAGGTCGTCGGCAGAGCAGGTAAAATGTACACAAAATCCACCCTAAAAACGAGAAAAAAACGTTTAATTTATAGTAAAACAAACTTCAAAAGTCCGTAACTTGAAAATAAATCTTTATTCTTAACTCTGTGGTTATTAACACAATTTACACGAGTTTACGCGTTACAGCATGCGTGTCTTGATCGAATGCCTAGAAAATACTTTTCTGGGTAATAGACCGGGAGCCAGCAGGAAAATCGTCGTATGATTTGGCCCCACGTCGAGGCTGCAAGAAAGGCAGTCGTCAGGTGTAATCTTCCTCTGGCAGCAACTTCTTGAACTTGTCAAAAAATACATGTTCTCGGGGCATAGGCCCCAAGTTGATACTTGTGATATATTAGTCAGGAAATAGCAAAAGTACGGAAATGCAATATGCAATACGGTTACGTCATCGCGAATGTCTGCCATACATCAAAACAAATAACTTTTTTAAGGTCGTCCCGTTATGTGCCTACTATACCTGTGCAAAGATGTCGACCTTTCACAAGGGCGTGTGAAATCTGCCCCAAACTGAAAGTGGGTGGGTTTGGTATATAGAACAAGGTACTATTTATGACATACCAATAAAATGTCGCTAAAGTAAGATATTGACCTCCAAAGTTGTCAAATTTTAGGAAATCGTGTGTATAAGGAACTTCGTTGATATACCAGACTAGTTGAGTTTATTCAAATGTATGAAGTTCAAAACTTCCACAGAGGTAATAGTGCTAAGTGGATATTTTTGTATATAGTACATAGTGTAATATAATACCTTGTACTTTCCTCATTATTTCTCTATTCTCTCTGATTGTCTGAGTCACACCAAAAATTTTGTAAAAGAAAGAATGCTTTAATAATACATCTAGGTACTTATTTCATGTACAGAGGTTTTCAACTTAGCAAACTCAGCATTGCTTACAACGAATAGCTTAGCATGCTTTCCTGTAACCACACGACGACAGTCTAAACTTCCAATTAAAAAAAAACTATGCTGTAGCTTAGCTATGGTATATTGCAATAAGGTATCACGGGGCGAAACCACAGCATATTAAACATACAGTAGTGCATCTCTCAAGCGGCGCGTTTGACGTTACGAATTAAAAAACCTTGTAGGCATTTAATTCGATTTAAGAATTGAACTAGTCGTAGCGATAGAAATATTAGGTAATTTCAAATAACTCGATTCACAGAATTCCATATATAGAAATTAAAACTTAGACTAATTAAGTCTGCCGTTTAGGGGTACGGTCCACCTCACCAGTATTAAACCGAAGTGATGACAATTTTCACGTTTTGTTTAATATTAATATTATACTTAATATTGACAATTTATGACGATTTCGAGTATTGTGGCGTATCACTTTTTAAGGAAAAATATGTACTAAATTGTTTCACATTGTAAACTGAAATTAGAATTTTAAGTGACGGTTCGCCTTGGATAATCTAGCTGAAAAATGTTTCCCATGAGTTTGATAACAATGTTAAACTTTCAGAAACCTAATTTCTTCAAGAATTTTTAACGAAAACAGAACAGTATATGTTAACTCTGTAAGCAAAACATCACTTTTGGTTTTCTTCTAATTAATGGAACCATTATAATAAGAAGGCACCTGCGCCTCAAGGTTGTACGACTATGTATTTATATAGAAACAATTTTTATTTCAACAAACATTTGATACACTCAACAAGTACTTTAGAAAATATTGTTAAAAAACTTTTCTCTAGATATTTCCTAAAAAATAATCTAACCTAACTTTAAAATCCAAATTTGATCAAAATTGTGTGAGTAGTGTTCGAGAATTAATTAGTGGAGAATTAAACTTGTTGAAAAGTCAGGTGTCATTTTTACTATGTAAATTCCTATAGTCACTGTCGCGCACTTACAAAAAAAAAGTCATAAGAGCAATTAATACCTAAGGGCGCCAGGGGTTCATCTAATATTACAGTAAGTCCCGATCATATAACCCCGATCTCAAATTTTTGTCTGAGGGTTATTGGCCTACCGGCCTTAATTTAAATGACTGTATTTTCTAAATGACTTATTTGATTACACCAAACTCAGGCTTGTTTGTAAGAGAAATGTCAGTTTTTTCAAATACCGTATCCATCGGCACTCGACAGTTTCAAATAAAATTGATAGAGGGCCCAGTTTGCAATAATAACAGTTTTTTCTACAAAAATTCAAATCATACAGTATACATTTTGATGTTATAATCGAAAAGTAGATTAAATTTGCTAGAGAAAACGCGAAAACCGCAGTTCGATATCTTCGCCGGTTTCAGAGTTATATTGTCAAAAGATTACATTTTTCACATGGTTATTTTCCTAGTTTTGTACCTTTGTAGCTTGGATTAGTAATAATTAGTTTTGATATTATGTTATATGCATGCCTTTCTTCACACTTTATCTAGGCTTAGGACTAGTCCAAATTATGTAAAAGATGGCATTTGGAGCATGTTTAAAGGCCAACAGGCCATAACAAAACAATAACAACATTTAGCATTAAAGATTTTAAGGGATTAATGAAAAGGCTTTTATAAATGTTCATAATGACCCTAATTTTGCAAAATACAATTATCAATATTTGTCCTACATTTGTTAATAGCTATTTCAATTTCAGGTCGTGAAATCGAATTTATAGCGTTTTCAATTCACCCAATCATGTCGTCCCGTGTGGTTGGTTGCGTTATATAAACAATGCCTTTTATTCGGCCCCAAAAAAAAACTACCTCTTCCAATCCAGCGATCCGGGTAATTAACATTTAAAAAATCACGGACCCTTTGCGAAAAGTGTGCAGGACATCTGTCATGTTGATACCACATGGACAACCTTAAGTCAATAGGAATATCTTTCAAAAAGATAGGCAAGTCACGTTCTAAAAAGTTCAAATGTAATTCACCATTAGATGTTTGTCAAAAATAAACGGTCTAATAATTCTGCTTCTTAAAATACCACACCAATCGTTTACACTCTACCTGTTTTGGTGATCCACTTCGCGCATCTAATGCGGATTGGTTTGCTACCAATAATGCATTTTGTGCAAATTTACCTTACCACAACTACAAAAAGTGGCTTCATCAGTCCATAAAACCAAGGACAGGAATTGAGGATTTTCGTTGCACATCTCTCTTAACCAATAGCAATAGTCAAGCCGTCTGTCATAATCAGCTTCTGGCAGAGCCTGGTGTAAAACCATATGGTAGGGCTGTAGTTTAAAGTCTTCTAAAATTCAAAACATCGAAACGTGACTTATTCCTACTTCTAAGGATCCTTCCCTTGTGCTTAAATTTCGATTCGCTTCCAAGCATGCAAGAACTTTTTGGCAAAGAGTATGACGCGTAAGTGTCAAAGTGTTCGAAAGCAATTAGGAGGTATGATGAATTTATTGATTGTAAAGAAAATTGTTTAAACAGTTTTCACCTCGAATGTTTAAATATAAGTGTTGAGCAGTTAAATAATTTAAAAATTAGTAGTGAAATTGATAATTGGTGTTGTAATCTATGTGAAAACATGAGTTCCGACGAAGCCGTTACAATTATTCACAACTCTAACACACTTAACGATAGTTTAATAAATCTAATACAAACAAATGTAGAAAAAATGTTTAAAACATTGTTTTTACCCGAAATTACTAAGTTAAAAAATACGATCGAAGAATTAACTAAAGAGAATGCTGCATTAACATTTGAAGTTAAAAATTTCAAGGATTCCCTCAATAATAGAGATAATGCGGTAAGTTATGCAAAGGTCGTATCCGTATCTAACGCAAACGCTGATACTAAAAAAGGTGCAATTCCCAAACAAAATTTTATTTCAACGGCTGTTAATATTAAGAAGACGTCGAATAAACAAGAAAGTCCTCAAATACAGAAGCCCGTAATTACAGAAATCACAGAAAGAAAATCATCCCGCGTGGACAATGACGGATTTGTGGAAGTTACCAGAAAAAAATCACTAAGAGTAAAATCAATTGAAGGATCAGGCGATAATCTTAACATAAAAGCAGCTAAAAGATATTCACATTTACATGTCTATAATTTAGATCCTGAGGTAACACCGGAACAAATAAAATTATACTTACAAAACAAAAATTTTAATGACGTTAAATGTGAAAGCCTAAAGTCTAGACGACCAGATGAATATAGTTCCTTTAAAGTTTCAGTACAAACTGAACAATTTGATGAATTAAAAATCCTGAGATTTGGCCTAAAGGTGCGCGAATGAATAATTTTTTATTTCGTCTTGCGATACAAAAATCGATAAATTAACAAAAATTGCCCACTTAAATGCGCAATGCATCAAAAATAAACTAGACGTCATTGAAGTTTTTCTTGAAACTCAAGAAATAGATATTTTGTGCATTACCGAAACTTGGATTACAAATGATGAAGTCAATAATTTAGTAATACCATACTTTAAAATTTCTAGTTACTACTCCCGAAGTAATTATCGACAAGGGGGTGTCCTCATATTAGTAAAAAATTGCTATACTGCAGTAAATTTACCGGAACTTGTTGATCTGTCATCAGAAAAAGATTTTGAATGCTCAGCTATCAAACTTTCTATTTCTAATGAGGATTTATTTGTTATATGTATTTACAGAGCACCAATATCTGATGCAAATGTATTTTTTGCAAAACTTGAAGAATGTCTTTTGATATTAAGCAGTAGAAGAAGAGTATCGAAAATCATTATATGTGGTGACTTTAATATAAACTGGTTTGCTAAATATGGAAATAGTATTAAATTACATGACCTTACAAATTCCTTTTGTTTGTCAAGTGTGTTTAATGAAGCTACGAGAATAACGCCAACATCCGAATCAGCAATTGACTATATATTTACTAATTTCAACAACACTATAGTAGATAGGAAGATTATACATTGTGGGATTTCTGATCACAGTTCTCAAGTAATATTCTTTCCTTTGTCTTTATCTAAAAAGTCAGATTCCGTTAATGTACGATCCTTTTCGAAAAAGAACCTACTGATGTTCAAAAATAAATTAGCGAAAGAATCTTGGAATGATACGTTTGTCACAAATAATGTTAATAAACAGTTTTATAATTTTATTAACACCATTAAGTATCACTTTGAAACTAGCTTCAACTTTGTTAAAATAAATACTGATAAGAAAAACCCTGGTGTACACCAGAAATCGAAAAGTTATCTGTAAAATTAAGAGAATTATTTTTTTGTACAAATCGGGAATAATACCAGACACAAATTACAAAGACTTTAAAAATACTACCAACAAACATTAAGAAAAGCCAAACAAAATGCTGTAATTAATGCTATTGATCGCTCTTCTAATAAAGTAAAAAAGTGTGGGAACTTATTAACAAATCTATCACATACAAAAACACTACTACACAGGATTCACCAGTCATGATACTAAACAATATTGAATGTTCTGATAAAACAATAATATCTAATACTTTTAATAAGTACTTCACTGAGTCACCTACTATATTACCGTATCAAAACTACACAAATGAAAACAGAACTAGTAATTCAGTTTGTGATAAGACTATCTACTTGTTCCCAACCAGTGAAGAAGAAATAAGAATCGTAATATGTGCATTAAGAAATAGTAATTCGTGTGGTAGTGATGGCATTTCGTCAAATGTCATTAAATTCTGTGTTGATGAACTTGTGGTACCTCTGAATTTAATTATTAATAATTGTTTTGTGAATAGTGAGTTTCCTGATGTTTTAAAAATTGCTAAGATAGTTTGTATACATAAAAAGGTGATCCTAAATTTGTGCATAACTATAGACCTATTGCTCTGCTGTCGGTTTTTTCAAAAATAATTGAAAAATACTTGCTAAACGTATAATCAACTTTTGGATTCACATAAACTAATAACAACTACTCAACATGGTTTTAGGGAGAAACGATCAACAATTACTGCACTAGTCTCAATACTAGATGTCGTATACAAAAATCTAGATCAAAATAATTCTGTTGCAGCTGTTTTTGTAGATCTAACAAAAGCATTTGATTTAGTGAATCATAAACTGCTTTCAAAAAAATTAGACTGTCTGGGAATTAGAGGAAACTGTAAACTTCTACTTAGTAGTTACTTGACAAATAGGACTCAATATGTTAATTATATGGAACATAACTCAAACATTTTAGATGTGCATGTAGGTGTTCCACAAGGAAGTGTGTTAGGCCCTCTTCTATTTTTAATTTATGTTAATGATCTAAGTAATTATTTATCTTGTCACCATTTCCTGTTTGCTGACGATTTAACGCTACTTTCCTGTGAAAAGGAGGAGAGAGCAATGTGCGATAAATTGAAAAGCATGTTACAATCATTATTAAATTTTCTAAATTGCAATGCACTCGTTCTAAATGCATCTAAAACTTCCTTAATGCAATTTTACTCGAAAAACAGTTTTTATGATAATAGTAAACTAATCAGGATAGATAATAAAACATTAAATCAAGTGCCTTCATTTAAACTTCTTGGCTGCTATATCGACATGTCACTAAACTGGAAAACCCACATTTCTTATATATCAAAAAAATTTCATCATATTGCTACGCGCTAAAACGTCTCTCACATATATCAAATATTGACGCAACAAAAATGTTCTACCATGCCAATGTGGAGTCAATAATGCGATATGCTATTATTTTATGGGGTGGGTCAAACAATAGCAGTCGAGTTTTTGTATTACAAAAAGAGCAATACGTTGCATTTTTAACATGACCATTAAAGATTCTTGTAAATCAGTATTTATTAAACATAAAATATTAACAGTTCCATCAATATATATTTATGAAATACTAAAATTTGTAAAAACCAATATTGAGAACTTCAAATTTCAAAACAATTACCACGACTATAACACCAGATATGGACATGATCTCGAATATAGCAGTCATAATCTTGTCCTATACGAATCAAACCCATACTACAAAGGTAGTATTCTTTATAACAAATTACCTTTAGATCTAAAGACTTTGCCTACTAAAATGTTTTTAAAATCAATCAATAGCACATTACAAAATAGCGCATTCTATTCTGTTAATGAATACTTACAATATCAATTCTAATGTAGTTTGTTTGACGTTTTCTATATCTGTTATCAGGTCTTTAAGAAAATAAAATATTATTATTATTATTATTAACGTTAATCACGTTATCTTAATTCCTTGATTGACGTCTTCTAAAAGGGACCAGAATGGGTCGTATACTTCCCGTTTGCCTTAAACGTACTGCTAGTTGTCGAAATACCCTCTTGTTATAGGTTCAGGTAATCTGACAGCATATTCACGTGCTGCGATAGGAGCATTTTCGAAACACTGAAAATAGACGGCGAGCATATCGTAAGCTTCGGCATTAGTGTAAGCCATTATTGATGGATTAGCACAAATTTGAAAAATATACGAAATTCAAAAAGAATCAAAGACAAAGTTTTTTTAGCATCAAAATTGAAACTGTTGACAGTTACCTATTCCAATTTGTTAATCTCCATGGAAACCTACAGATTTTGTTTCATGACTACTTATTTTAATTTACTTCTTAAAACAGCATCGGCATCTATGCCTTATTATAAGTTATTTGTGGGATATTTTTAATTTAAATGTAGTTTTGTGCCACTGAAATGAGTGACAAGCCTACACAACCATAAAATTAAACCAAAAATTTCCTGGAACTAGGAAAATAACCATTTTATCAAATTAAACTGCTAAAATGTAATCTTTGTCAATAACTCTGTTATTACTGCGAACTGCGCCATCTAGTTTATTTGAAACTGTCCAGTGCCGATGGATACGGTATTTGAAGAACTAACACTTTTTTACAAACAAGCATGAGTTTGCTATAATCAGATAAATCATTTAGAAAATAATATCATTTAAATTATTAGACATTCAGGAGTTTCTCCTTATGTGGAATTATTCAGGCTTTCTAATGATGTTATTGAAGTCATAGCTTCATATGAAAATGTTCGGAGAAATTTTGAATTTTATGCCTCGCCCTGTTAATTGCGGCCCTTTGCGGTAAAATTCGGAACTTGAAAATATTTTCCAGGATTTTCTCATAGCCGTTTTAATACAACTTTTTTCCCGAATTTCTATACCCAATAGTGTTCGAGATATGACCACGTACCAAGCTTAATGAAACAGCCTGTCTAATACAGGTATCAAAATTTACAATTGTTTTCTGTTTTTTGTTGAGAAAACGATATAACTTGGAATTTAACATTTCTTATTTTTTTTAAATAATCTCCTCTATTACTTCAATATTAATCAACAACTAAAAGAAATTAATTTAATCTTCGCGAATCGCACGTAAGAAGGGAAATAAATTATGAATATAAATATAAATAAAGAAATATTCATGATAACTTGGTAAAAACTTATCCTCTATGTTCTGTGCGCCGTTCCTAGATCTGCTACGCCTCTAATTTTTCTCAGAGGATAGACTATTTGTTCTTTTTTTATCCATCGAGTAATAAGATTCACTTATTGTCTGCTCATAGATCTAATTCCCTTGTCTTAACACGAAACTTCACAAAAAAATCGACGGGAAGTACTCGTGTATAAAGAAAAGCCTTAGATGAAAGGCGGCTTTAGAGGAATGATTGCAATGATTGGTACCAGCTTTAATTTCCACAAACGAGGTGACGTGTTTAACCTTTTGGTAATTTAATTTCAAATCCAAAAACATCCAATTGATGGTACAAAAGGCGAACACGAATGGGTTGTTGATTCTTCTAGATCATCAGTCTTTACCAATAAGTTTAACTTTTAGCTGGAATTGCCAAAAAGGGCTTACACTTCTCAAACTCCCAAAAAACGTCTTTTACGAGAATGTCCTCTCGAGAAACAACGATCTTTTATCTTTAAAAAAAAAGGTTGATTTTTGACGAAATTTTCGTTAACCCGCCAATGTTCGAATAAAACAAGGACGTGCACGACTTTTAAAAACGGCAAAGAGAAAAGTGCATTTATAAAAAAAATAAACAAACAATTTCATTATGTTACGCCACTGGACACACCAAAATACTTAAAAGCGTGCCATCAATTAACTAACACATAAAATCCTGACCAAAACAAAACAGTTGATGCATTAACCTAAAATACATATTTTCATGCATAAAGCGCAATTTATTTACACATAATCATAGGAAATAAATCAAATGAATTATTGGGACCTAACCAAATACGAATTCTATTTGCAATAACGACTAATACTTGAAGTAATTCAACTGGAGCTAACGAAAAACAAGTGAGACGGTACGGAACATAAAGGTAAATAATAAGGAGGCTGAAGTTAGCGACAATTTATACCTAGCAACAGTATGATGTCATTACCGGTATGCGTTAAACTAACGTTATCTATCTAATTTGAAAAAAAAAATCAAAATCAAAATACCACTTTGTGAGATAGACGATTTTTTAGTTACGGCGAATAGCGACGAAATGTATGCATTTCCCCTATAACATTAGTTTAACGCATACCGGTAATGACATCATACAATCGCTAGGTATAAATCGTCGCTAACTTTATTCGCCTTAAATAATATATTTCAAGAAAAGCAAAATATAAGTTACATCAGCTACTAAACAATACTCTGCGTATTTTAACACTTGTTAAACAATATACGAAGAAAATGGAATTGAAAATTGACCAAGTAAAATAATACGTTTAGCATAAATAAACAAAATAATACATTGAAAAACAAAAATTACACCCAAAATTATTGAATTGAAGACAATATAATTTTCAAAATGGCAGTAAAAAAATAAGTCAAAACTTCCGTTCGCTACGATTTGTCTACAGAATAGACTGGCAGATAATGACTGATTTTGCAACATAACTTTGTACAGTCTGCCTCTTTGCATAAAGTAATAGTTCAGTTCATATTTGAAACCATATACAGGGTGGTCCATTAGTGCGAGGAATGGTGGATATCTCGGAAAATATTGGAGTTACAAAAAAACTTTCGCAATGAAAGTTGTGCAAATTAATAATGTTAAAATTATTTTTGATTATACCGGGTGTTTCATATAAGTGCAACATAGCAAAGTTATGTTTTTTTAAATGGAATCACCCAGTTTTTATTACAAATTTGGATTGCTTAGAAAATTCTAATGCAACTTTATGCATTATAAATAGTCTCTAAAATGGAAAGTTTTCGCATTATTGCACCTTTTCTGGAAAAATTGACGTTTCGAAAAAATTAAATAACTCAGTTATCCTGGAATTTACTCAACTGCGATTTTAAGCTAGTTGTTCACCTTTGTGACCTTGCTAAGTTTTGAGTAATCAATTATTTAAATTGAACTTCCTAAATTCATGGACAACTTGATTTTTTCAAATGGCACATAAGCCGTTGAACGTGGAATTTCATAAGCATTCTAATGATAACTCTTACGGATTTTTGCTGATTTTTGAGTTGGATACCTACAAAATTAGGTGGTGCGATTTGAAAAAATCGAGTTATCCATGAATTTAAGGAGTTCAATTTAAATAACTGATTACTCAAAACCAGCGAGGTTAGAAAGGTGCACAACCAGTTGTATTTATCACATGTAATGCATATTAAATCTGCGAAATCGCTGTTGGATAAATTTCAGGATAACGAAGTTATTTAATTTTTTCAAAAAGTCAGTTTTTACGGAGAAAGTGAAATGATACGAAAAATTCTATTTAAAATTCTATTTAAAAAAACATAACTTTGGTATGTCGCACTTATATGGAACACCCGGTATAAATGAAAATAATTTTAACATATGCAGCTCATTGATTTACACAACTTTTATTGCGAAAGTTTTTTCTAACCCCAATATTTTCCGAAATATCCACCTTCCTCGCACTAATGGGCCACCCTGTATGTTGGCGGTCCTATGTGATATGACGTTTGCAAATCGGTTGTAAAGGAAAATGACTGTTTTTGTTTACTTTATCCAATGTCTGCCGTTGTTCAGACATTAAAATAGGCAACAAAAAATTGGCCACGGTTTATCGACAGATAGTTCTAGACTACAACAAATATTTTTTTATACTGTTCCAGTCTAGAATTCAGGCTAAGTAATGATCAGGAAACAGCATAATTAATACTAGTAGATTGTTTTACAAAAAAGTGACTTTTTACTAGTGATTTTGTATTTTGTCGGAAAAACTTAAAAAAAGTCCTTTTTTAAACAGAAAACAAATCTTATAAAAATGAACATTCATGGAAACAATTTATTATGAAACAAATTATAGAATGATAAGCAAATATCTATATTGAAGTTACTAAACTGAAACTGACTAGTAGATTTCCACTTTTCCGACTCATTTCATAGCGATAAAACAACTGTTGAGAATATTACATGCAACCAATGTTGCATTTGATGTTCACTATCTAAGGTTTGTTCACCAAAAAAAGAGACCGCAATTAACACAAGATATTTTACTTTAAATTTTATATAGGGTGTTTCTGTATAGGGGTAACAAAATTCTAGGGTAAATAGGGGGGATCATTTGAGACACTTTTTATTTATAAACTCATAGGCAACCATGTTCACCCTAGAAGCTACAACTGTTTTTGTTTTTTGTTATTTTTGTTAAAAATCAAGCTTAAAAGGCAAACAGTTTTTGAAGTAGCTTCTAGGGTGAACATGGTTGCCTTTTGAGTTTATAAATAAAAAGTGTCTCAAATGATCCCCCCTATCTACCCTAGAATTTTGTTACCCCTATTCAGAAACACCCCGTAGAAAGAAATAAACAGTAAAACCGCTACAGTTGCCGAAATTAAAGTGACACTTCTAGGCATATTTTATGTCAAATTTTTGGAGTAAGAGAAAGAGAATGCCATACCTATCCATGAACATTTCAATCTTCTCCAAATTCTAAACCGGCTTTCCTGCAAGTTTAGGACGTTTCGGGTCTTTACCCTCTTTTAAGACGCAATATTTGTTATTAGCTCCAAAAATCTTACTAGAAGACAGCAATTTAAAAGACCAGAAAAACAGGATCGGAATTGTGAAATTTTACAACTTAAAAATAAATAAATAAAAACAAAATATTGGACATATTTTCAAGTCGGACTTCAACCCTGTTTTATAGGAATATCAACGATTTCGACTTTACTAGAATACTTATCACTATAGTGCCCGACGAGTTTCAAGTAGAAATAGAAATACTATACTTAAAAAGCCGACTTTATTAATAAAAAACGAAAACTGGTTAGACGGTAAGCTGGAACGATGGCCGCCATTAGAATTTGTTTGTGATTAAGTAGGTATTCAACTAGCTTGTAAATAATTTGTGATTTTACAGTCTCAATATAAACTTTTAAATAATATTGTTTTTCAGAAAAAAAACTATTTGAACAGATAATATTGGTTATAATATCAACTTTGATCGCATTGTTGACAATGCAAGAGTTAATGGACTTAATGGATTTAGATTTCAATAATTAAATAACCTACATTATAGAAATTATGTGAACGACTAAATGGCTACATGAAATAAATACCTACGAAGCTAGTAAAAAAAGGTGTTAAAAGAAACAAAAGGTTTTATTACTTTACCACTACTTTTTAAATGATATGGGTAGGTTTTGTTAACTGTATTCAATAAAAAAGTATTAATCTAAAAGTGTTGTGTGAGAAAGTGTGTTACATCGATTTACATTTAAAATGCACTTTAAATTCTAACACCAACATGCATCATTCTTAGTACTTCCACGATTATTGTACTTATAAAGTACATATATGCAAAATAAATAAGTGTAGAGCATTTTGCTAAAAAAAAACACAATGCAGTAAGGAAAAACATAAACAAATAAAATGCAATTTAAAACAGCAATGCTAATTAGTGAGAAAAACAATTAAAAGATAAACGGACCACGCGTTTTGTTGCTGACTCGAACATCGGACTTGATGTTGCCATCTTCTGGTGATTGCAGATCGCAGCAAAATTCAGCATCTGCAAAAGCAATAGCTTCAATAAGCAAACAAATTTTTCAAATTTTTCTTTTCCTCGCTTTAGCTTATGCTAAAAAGCTACTAACATAAACATGAAAGAGAATCAAAAATTCCTTATGAGTTCACAAATTATGAAAATTAAAGTTTTTGGAAACCCAGAGTTATATTAGAGCAAGCACTGTAAGTAAAACGTAGATGAACTATCTTAATGATTGGTTTGAGATATTTTTTCCAGTGCAGTAATTAAGCAGCGTGCTAAAAGTTAATTTTGGCTCTAAAACATTAATTTTTCTAATTTTGACATAGAAATGTCATTTTTCATAATCAAAGTAGGTGTCAAAATGGTCTACTTTTATTTTTTCCGTTACTTGTCAGATTGTTTTGACATTTGTTTTGGAAATGGTAACCATAGTTACATTGGTCACATCGATTAGAATTTGAATTAGAAATAGGTTTTCCTTTCTTAAACTTTTATTTCCAAATTAGAAAGAATTTTGTATTTTACACGTAACGAAACACATTCGTTAGAAAAAACCATGCGTCAATATAGTCAATGGTAGTTTAATAGAAATTCAGCTATAATACAACTGACGATCAGGTTGTACTCCAAGTGCTGAGCGATCCAAAAAAAGAAATAACAGCAAAACAGTTAAAATAAAATTTTCTACCTCTTTCAGTTGTAGAGAGAACTAAATTATAATTTGATTTACAATATCACTGAGTGGATCGAGTAGTCTCATAATGCTATTGCCGGTCCCAAGCATGAATAAATGAAGAGGCACAATTACATATCGGGCTAGCACAAAAATCAAACGAAAGTGACGGAACGTAGACGGACTAATCAGATGACTCAACATAGGTAATACAACCGAATGAGAAACTATAGAAAAACATTTTAAGACTTAGAATGTAGAATATTATGCTCTGGAATAGAAGAGGCCAAGAAGTAATTCAACGTTCAGAAAAAAACCGCTTTTGATTATAAACTAATATATAATGGTCTGCTGGAAAAAGAAAGAGCACAGTCTGCATTATTGGTTGAAGCGTACCAGGATAATATTGCATTTATGTTTTCAATGCTTGTAGCGAAAAAAGTCAAACCGCTAATAATAAAAAAATTGATTGTTGTTTCCTTCACCATTGAAACCACAAAAATACTTTATCAAGAGCGCTTGAAAGAAAAATGAAGACAGTGACTCACCAGAAATCGATAACACTCAAACAAAAATGGGAAACATCAGAAAAATACATTTTAAATGCGATTGAAAAAGCAGTAGGGTATAGGATACACTATTAATATACAGTCGATGGTAGGTTAGACGTTTATGAAAAACGGGGCATAGGAGTAATTCGAAAATTTGGCTTCCATAAATAGACACGATCTATATTTCTAAAATATTTTTATTTTGGCGGTGTAGCTGCTTCTACTCAAAAGTAGTAACAACTTGTTAATTTTAAATGAAACACCCTGTATATTGTTCAATTTTTAGAATCGCAACTTCTTACTGATATTTTTTTCTGAATAGTTCCCTATACCTATCTACACCGGATTTTGAGATAATAATTATTTTAGGTTATTTTCTTTCAAAATATGATCCCACCAAAATTTCAATTTTGCTGCTATTTGAACCCATACAAGGCTGAAATTGTAGATGCAGTTTGCAAAAACCTTGTATTTAACAGCTACCTGATTAAATTTATTTTATCTTATACAGGGCGGTTTAAAATTAATGATTTTGACGTGACATACAAAAAAGGTCAAAACATTATTTTTTTCAAATAGAACACCCTGTATATTACTTGAAATTCTAATAGACAATTAAAATGCCTTCAAATTGATATAGCATAGTGATATAGCTAACTCGTCAACTTCTCTAAATAATCGCAATAATGATTAAAAATCACAGTCTGTTGCTTGAACTATTTTCACTAAAATTCTACAAAAAATGTGTTAAAAAGAAACATCTGTACCAAATTGCAAATAAATATCTGAAGAAGTACAGGAGTTATTAATAAAAATCAATTTTCAAATTTTATTTTGACACCCTGTATTTCGAAAACGACACTCACAAATTAAAAGTGGCATCAGGAAAATCCAATTATTTTAGCTCAAAAAATGTGTGGTTAATGGCTTGACCTACTAATTTGCAACATTCTGTATATTATGTTTAGTTATGGCTTTAATGTAATTACTAAACATTTGCTTTCCGGGAAAGCGTAGTTGGAACATATAAATACAGATGCACAAGATATTGCATTAGTAAATTATGTAAGAGAGCAACCATTTTTGTATTTCTTAAGGTACAATCAATTTAGAGATTAGACTAAAAAACCTCTTTAGATGTAACTTAAAAGAGCGCAAAGTGTCCTCAAAGTTTCCTATTGATTTCGGCAGACTATTCTAAAGTATGACAGACTTTACTTTAAGTGACTGGTGTAAAATTAGGTGCTGTCTGTCCTGGATAAATCAAAACACAATCCTAATTAGAACGTATAAAACGACCATGAGAACGAAGGAGTGTGAAAAAGGAATTTTAGTAAGATGGGGTAGAGGTTGAAACTATATTAAAGAGAAGAGACACAGGGTGTCCAAAAAGTGTGGAAACGCTCAATTTTGACAAAATCTTCATGAAAAAATGCAAAAACCAAAACACACGTGGCAAATATTTTTTGAAGCGCTATCGATTGACACTACCCGTAACTCTCCACCCCTCACCCCGACGGTGGGGGTGGGGGTAACTTTGAAATCTTAAATAGGAACCTACATTTTTATTGCAGATTCAGATTCTACGCCTCAAAATACGAAAGTTTTGTCTGAACCATTTTTCCGGATTCGTGATAATTCTCCCTGTAATTTATACTATTCACATGTGTCAATGTTTACACAAGATGTCCCAAGACACACATTTTACTTATGTTCATTGTTCCACGAGAGCTTAAAAGACCAACCACCGTCTTGTACAGTCGTATACCGCACTTAAGTATACACCTCTGATGAGCTCACAATAAGAGCGAAATGCTGCATCAGGTGTTCTTTTGTTGCGTGTGTGCTTCTGTACAAGTTATACTTGGCTTTATCGGCAACGTGTGTTACAAGCATTAAAGCTATCGCTTTTTAACGCACACATGCCGTTACAGTTAACTGTTGGCATTTTTCTTAGTTTATACTATTCACACGTGTCAATGTTTACACGAGATGTCGCAAGACACACATTTTACTTATGTTCATTGCTCTACGAGAGCTTAAAAGACCAAGCGCAGTCTTGTACAGTCGTATACCGCACTTAAGTATACACCTCTGATGAGGTCACAATAAGAGCGAAATGCTGCATCAGGTGTTCTTTCGTTGCGTGTGTGCTTCTGTACAAGTTATACTTGGGTTTATCGGCAACGTGAGTTTCAAGCATTAAAGCTATCGCTTAGATAGCGCTTTGCAGTTTAACACACACATGTCGTTACAGTTAACTGTTGGCATTTTTCTTAGTTTATACTATTCACACGTGTCAATGTTTACACGAGATGTCGCAAGACACACATTTGACTTACGTAAAAATTACGTTATTTCTAAATTCTGCTGAAACCGGTCAATATCTCAAAAAATTCTGAAAGCTTCGAAAAAACTAAAACACGTGTCAAATATTTTTTAAGCGTTATCGATTGGCACCACCTTTCACTCTCACCCCCACCCCCCCACTCCGGCGGGGGCAACTTTAAAATCTCAAATGGGAACCCACATTTTTTATTGTAGATTCCAAGTACAAATACAAATGAAGACACCAAACATGACCACACACCCCTACTCCCGCGATGATGGTGGCCACCATCGGGGTGCTTGATTAATGTGAGCCTCCTGAAACTGCATTAAAAAATGTGGGTTCCCATTTGAGACTTTAAAGTTGCCCCCCCCCCCCCCTCGGGGGTGACGGGGCAGAGTGGGGGAGTAGAGGGTTGAAGGTGGTGCCAATCGATAGCGCTTCAAACATTTGACACGTGTGTTATGGTTTTTTCGAAGCTTTCAGATTTTTTAGGAATTCACCGGTTTGAGCAGAATTTTTACCATTACAGGGAGAATTATCACGAATCCATTAAATGGTTCAGACATAACTTTTGTATTTTGAGGCGTAGAATCTGAATCTGCAATAAAAAATGTGGGTTCCTATTTGAGATTTCAAAGTTACCCCCACCCCGCCCCCGGGGTGGGGTGTGGAGAGTTACGGGTAGTGTCAATCGATAGCGCTTCAAAAAATATTTGACACGTGTGTTTTGGTTTTTGCATTTTTTATAAAAATTCTGTCAAAATTGAGCGTTTCCACACTTTTTGGACACCCTGTATATTATGGAACTCTCTCCTTTCATATGGAGAGAGAATATTTAGATTAAAACGTGCTTGAGAAACATGGTCGAATTTACGGAGGCTGTAGATGTATCAAATTCTCACGTTTTGTAAAATTTCCAACCTACGTCCTTGATCATCTGTTATATTTGATAATAGAACTTCTACATAATCTAGAAGTGAAAGCACCACCAATTTATACAAGAATAGACGAGAGTTAGGTTGTAAAATTCTTTGACATTGTCTGAGTGATGTAAGGTGTAATACTCTTTTAGTAAGACTAGTGATGTGAAATTTCCATAAGAGGCAGTTGTCCATTACAACACCTTGATTCCTAGCTACATGTACATACCATTTAGTGGTAGGAGTAGGGTAGCCCGTTCTTATACTTTCTACGGAACAAATTGAAGCTTCGTTTGGAGACATTAGTTCTTAATTTCTCGTTTGTGTTTAAATGCTATGTTTTAAATTGTCATTAAGCTTAAGTGTATTTGTGATTTTTGTGACTAATGTATTAATTTTATTAAGTAAACAAAAGATTATTATTATTATTATTATTATTATTATTATTATTAAATTTGTATGATGTTAGAATTAAATACATATTTGTTATATTTTTCAATTACTTTGCTACTCCACTAGTTTCAAGTTAATTTTGAATTGGAGACATTTGGTTTCACTTCGTGTTTAGGTAAGATGTTTCTACACTAACTACTCCTATATTAATACGGTATTAGGTGGTCTTTAATTTCTAGAGATGGAAGTTCCTCAAATTTAATAAGAGAGATAAAATGTTTAATACCGAATATCATGGCTGAAGATATCTTTGAGTTGATTGCAATGCCATTAGCTTTAGCCCATTGGTACACAGTCTGAAAACAGGAATGCATTTTTTCAATAAGTATTGATATGGCAGATATGCTCCTATGTAGATAAAGTTAAAGGTCACCCGCATAAAAGTGAAAAAAACACGGTATGTTCTTATACATAGTAGTTATGTACAGTGCAAATAATAAAGGCCCAAGAACAGACCATTGTGGGACTCCAGATTCTAATTTGTCCCAGCCCGACATACTATCGTGAGCTTTTACAGCTTGAGTTCTTCCTTCTACATAAAATCGAATCTTCTACATATGTAAGATCGAATCGAAATTCAAAATTAATTTTTACCAGGAACGAATTGTGATTAATAATGGAACTGTGATACACATCTTTAGTATAATATTAATAGAAATACTCTAAACAAAGAAATACCATGTTAATAAAGCTCCCTGCTCAAATTCTACTGGTTCCCTATACCATTTCCTTGTTAAGAGTTTTAAGACATGATGGTAAATGATTTTTGTGTGTTTCCTGTTAATTTGGATTTGTTTAAATAATAAATATAAGAGAAGATTAATTTAATAAGAAAAGTGTAGTGGTCTGAGAAGAATAATTTAAAAAACTGCCATAGGTAAATCTATTTACGTTACGAGTTTATAGAAATGTATTGAAGTAGAAAAAAAATAGATAATGAAACCAGTGTGGCTTTAAATTAGGTTTGCGGTTTGCTACTTCTTAAATAAATGACGTTTAACAACTGCCACTAGAATATAATAGTTTTTCTAATTTCCACATATGGAGGTGACACTATTCTTGTTACAAAACAAGTGTTTTGCATATAATGAACAATTGATGTCATTATAAAATACACACTGAAATAAAAATATTTATTACGCAGAAAATTTTTCATCAAATTAACAAATCTTGAAGATTACAAATATTTTAAATAAATAATGTTACTATTGAACTATCTTAATTTATTTATTTATTTATTCGTATGGTACATTTTTAATATTAATAATTGTAATGTCCACGGAATGAAACTCGGAAAAGGTATTTTAATACGTCTTTATTCTGCATTAACCAAATGTGACTGAGTATCAAGTTCGAATTCCCCCATACGTTAAGCGTAAAAGCGTGCTTTTAAGTATTGGGAAAATCCCATATTACACCTCCTTACATAAATTTATCCGTTATCGATGCCGTAACGTACAGGTGGTTTTATATTACGCTTAGGCCTTACATTTAAATCAACAATTTGATTATCACCATCTGATTGATCTGCCGGTACTACAATAGGTGGTTGAATTATCGGTATACTCGGATTTGTAAAATCATTGTGTTTTTCAGATAAATCTGAAGGTACAATTGCCGTACTTAATTGATTTAAATGACGCTTCCAAATAACATTTGACTCGCAAATTTTAACTAAATATGTTCTAGATCCTAAAACTTTATGTACGATTGCTTTAATCCAAGCAGGTTTATTAATATTTCTGTAATCGCGAGCCATCACTACTTCGCCTACCACAAATTTAATATTTCTTTTGCCTCTAAAATATTTTCTTTGCATGCTTTGCTTATGCTTTACTCGCTTACGTAAGATATTATCATCTAACTGTGCGCAATGAGGAATTAAGTTATCAAATCTACAGCGGATATTATGTCCTAACAAAAGCGTAGCCGGACTCACACCTGTGGTACAATGCGGTGTGTTCCGATAATCTATCAAAAACCTATTTAACGCCAAATTAACATCTTTACATTTATTATCATAAGTCATAATTGAAATTGCCCTTTTAACGGACTTAACAACATTCTCTGCACAACCATTAGTTGCTGCGTGAAATGGAGCACCACATCGTAGCGTAATGCCATTTAATCTCGCAAATGTTTTAAATTCATCCGAACAAAAATTGGTAGCATTATCAGTAACGATGAAACGTGGTAATCCAAAACGCGCAAAAATACTACGCAACGCATTTATTGTAATTCTACTGGTCATATCGCTTGTAACAAACACCTCTATCCATTTACTATACGCGTCAACAATGATTAAGAATATTTTATTATTTACAGTCATATAATCAATATGCAAACGGTCCCACGGCTTATCGGGAAATTCCCAATTTTTAATTCTGCCTTTTCTGGTTGCGATTGAAATTGCGCACATTGAGGACACTTTTGATTAAATCTTCGATATCCTTATTCATTGATGACCACCAAACGTAGGATCGCGCTAACGACTTAGTTTTAACTATGCCCATGTGTGCTTGATGTAAACTTTTAACACTTCACATTGCAATTCGTTTGGTATCACGACGCGATAACCTAACATTAAACAACCACTATCAACATGCAAATTATGTTTTAATTTTTCGAAACGTGTTAGTTCACTTCCCACCTTTTTAGGCCAACCATTCTTAACAAAAGAAATTATTTTCTGTAAAACCTCGTCGGTAGCAGTGTAACGTTCCACATCACTAGAATTAATTAAGTCTAAATTTAGGTTTACATAATTTACACAATCGACCAATTCGTCACTGACTTGTAATGCTAAAGGCAATCTCGAAAGAGCATCCGCATTATTTGCGCTACTTCGTACATACTGTATGTCGAAAGAAAACCTGATAAATACAGTGCCCATCTTTGCAATCGATTGGCTGCCATTTGTGGAAGTCCTTTTTTTGGATTTAAAATGCTTACCAACGGTTTATGATCCGTTACTAAGGTGAAATGTCTTCCGTAGAGATACTGGTAGAATTTTGTCACACCAAACATAATAGATAACGCTTCCTTATCAATCTGCGAGTATTGCTTCTCGCTATCACTTAACGTTCTTGAACCGAAAGCAATTGGACGTTCTTCGCCAGAGGGTAAAATATGCGAAATAACTGCACCTACACCTTTTAGCGAAGCGTCTACACACAATTTAACCGGCAAGGACGGATCGTAGTGTACTAGCACTTCTAATGATGTTAACACCTTTTTCGCCTTATCAAATGCTGCCTGAACGTCGCTATTCCACTCAAAACTCCTATTCGACTTTAATAACTCGTACATAGGTCCTAGTAAATCTGCGGTGTTGGGAATAAACTTGTGATAATAATTTATCATGCCTAAAAATGACTTAAGCTCTGATACGTTCTTCGGACTTGGAATTTTGATAATTGCTTCTAATTTCGACGAATTCGGATGAAGCCCTTCTTTGTCGATAATATATCCAAGATAGGAAATCCGTTGTTGAAAAAATTTACATTTTGACCTTTTATTGTCAATCCAAAATCTTGAAATTTCTTTAATACCGTCTCTATGCGCTCCAGATGTTCTTTCCGATTAACACCCGTTATCAAGATGTCGTCTAAAAATACGATAACCCCTTCTAAGCCTTGTAATATTGTATCCATAATTTGTTGAAAAATTGAGCAAGCTGAACTGATTCCAAACGGAAGTCGGGTGTACCTATAAAGTCCCTTATGCGTACTAATCGTTAGTATCTCTCTAGATTTTTCTTCAACAGCCAGCTGATGATAAGCGTGAGACAAATCCAACTTCGTAAACTCCACTCCACCTTGTAATTTTTGAAATAAACATTCTATTCTGGGTAATGGATATTTGGCTTGTTCTAATACCGGATTCACGGTTATTTTAAAATCTCCACAAATTCTAATTGTATTATCAGCTTTAAGAATTGGAACAATTGGCGTCCCCAACTACTAAAATTAACAGCTTCTAAAACACCAAGTTTTAGTAAACGTTGATTTCGGTTTCTACTGAACGTTTTAATGCAAACGGTAAAGGTCTTGGATTAAAAAATTTTGGTACGGCGTTTTCTTTAACTTTCAAAGAAATTTTGCACTTATTAAATAAACCAAGTTCATCGCACAATACACGTTTGAATTTATTAGTCAGCACAGAAACTTCAAGTTCGTCATTCGAGGTAGATAGCATTTTGACGTCACCTAGTCTAATATCAAACGAAGATAACCAATCTCGCCCCATCAGTGGTGGACTTTCATTGTTCATGACGTAAACGCTTAGTTTTTGAGATATCCCTTTATGCGAAACAACAACCTGTGCAACACCGATAGGAAATATTTTATTTCCAGAATAATCTTTAAAAATTTTATTTGTTGGTGTCAATGCAACATGCGGCAATTGCCTTTCCCAAATGTACTTTGGTATCAAAGACACACTCGCGCCGGTATCTACTTCGAAAACTATGTCCACGTTCTCAATAGTCATTGTCCGTAAAATTGGTTTATCTCCACCACACTGAACGACAAATAAATTTTCAACATTTTTAAGATTACTATTTCCGTCATCCAACGTAACTGTCTTAACATTTTTAGGCAATTTTGAACGTTTGTTGTTCTTCTTAACACGACAAACCGATGCTAAATGACCCACTTCTGAACAGTAGTTGCACTTACAATTTTGTATTTGCAAACATCTGACGTATGGTTGGAATAACCGCATACTTTGCACTTAGATTTAACGTTGGAATTAATCTTGCGAATGTCTGAAGTATCTACTTCTTGTTTAATTTGTACTGGAGCTACACTAGTTGTAAGAAATTTTCTATTGGCTTCTTTGCTAGTCGCCAGATCCACAGCTTTTTGAAATGTTAACTCTGAAGGATCTTCTTCTAGCAACCTATCCATCGCAGGACCTTTCTTCATGCCAATAATAAACATATCGCGTAATAAGATTTCTAATTCTTTACCAAAGTTGCAAAAGCAGCTAAATTACGTATTCTAGCACTCCAATCCGCAACACTTTCGTTTTCTTTTCTTCGAGCATTATAAAAATCATAACGCTTTGGAAAAGTAGATTTCTTTTCGGGTTGGAAATGTTTTTCCAAAACCCCGATTAACTTATCATATGGCACCTTTTCTGGAAGCAATGGTACGCACAAGTTAAATATTAACCGATATGCACTATCACCACACGCATTTAACAGTATCGCCCGTTTCTTGACATCATTAGTAATATCATTAGCTAAGAAATACTGTTCCAGACGCGGTTTGTAAATTGCCCATTCCGTAGTCTGCAAATCGAATTCGCGTAAATGTCCGATGATTACATTATTATATGTAACTGTAGCAATACTTTCTTTGCTAGTTTCTTCTAATGGCATTTTTACTAATATTAAGTACTACTTAAAAAAAAAACAAAAATCCCGCTATTTTAAAATTAATCCTCGTCGCCACTGTAATGTCCACGGAATGAAACTCGGAAAAGGTATTTTAATACGTCTTTATTCTGCATTAACCAAAATGTGACTGAGTATCAAGTTCGAATTCCCCCCCATACGTTAAGCGTAAAAGCGTGCTTTTAAGTATTGGGAAAATCCCATATTACAATAATAATAATTACTAATAATAACAAGAAAAATAAAAGAATTAAAAAATAAGAAGTAGTAATTTATTTTTAAAGCAATATTTAATTAAATTCTAAACCAAATTACGTATTTTAGAACGGTGTGTGTAATATTTCAAAATTGTTATAAAACTTATGATAAAAAAAAGTAATCAAAAACTTTATAGAGTGGCACATAAAAATTTTGTAATTTTGATAATAGGCAATTTTCTAAAACTCAATAAATAAAATTAACCTTAAGTGTGTTCTAACACTTAAAAAGTACCACCATAAAATTGACATATACAGTTTGTAAACAACTTAAAGATACTATATGGTTAACGATGTTTCATTGCTGTGTTTTGATATAATTGCATCATCGTGAGTAATATGGGTTTACATAATTGTTTGGTAATTACCCAATTAAGTGACATAATTAATTAAATTTATTTAAATATACTTGCAAAAATGTATAATATATAATTTGTATACAGGGCTTCTATAAATGATTGTCTGATCTGGTGAGCGTTGAAAAATTTAAAAAATTTTCCGCTTAAATTAATAGTGAATTAATTTATGCTAACATCATCATCTGTCAGTTATTTCATTGTTCCGTTGTAATTATTATCCCTTGTTGTAATTGTGTGTTGCTCGTTGTTTATCGTTAATTTTGTTCATTTAATTGCCAACTTGATGACACAATCATTTATAGAAACCCTGTAGCTCATAATAAAATTATAGCGTGTTTTCTTTTTCTGAACGTTAGGGTATTCCAACAACTAAATAAGGTCTAACGAATTTACATGTACATTTGATACGAATCTATTTCCAAACATGTGAAATGTTCTAAACTCTAAAGATATGTTTAACTTGAAAAAAATTATAGGGGGTTTTGGAGACAAAAGTACTGGAATTATTATTAAACATTAAGTACTTTAAATTATTCGAACAAGTTTCTTAAACAATTTAGAAACGTTCAACTCAATGTAACAACTACTTTTATTTATAATAAATTTGCACGTATTCAGTTCAAATAAAATAGTGATGAACATGTGTTTTGTAATTCAGCAGAAGTAGTTTGTTTAGATCGTGATTGAAGGTTGTGATTCCAAAAGAATATTGACTAAACTAAAGAACAGGTTTCAACACGAATTATAGCACATTGTACATTTAGAGCCGAAAGTGCAATCAACAAAATATACATAGGGTGAAGTGGGGTAAGTGCGTTTTGGGGGTAAGTGCATCAGTTGCTTTTTAAATCTCAACCACTTATAGTACTGTGGAGAAATCTGGTGCGTTGATGTTGTGAAAAATATTTGTGATATTTTTGCCCAGGTACGTATGTCATAGCTATATGTTACATTTATGAGTTTTATAGTTAATTAAGTAAGAACAAATACTAAATTGTTTTTATTATAACCCTATTTTATTTGAAGAGGGTAGATGCACTTTTCGCAAATATTTTTGGAAGTGCACCCATTTGTAGTGTGGGCAAAAAGCACCTAGTAGGTGCACTTGACTCTGCTACTGAGGTTGTTTGTTGTTTGTATCTAGTACTTACCTAGGCACTTTTTGTTATAGGTAAAATGGTTCGGGACTACAAACGTAAAACCACTCGAGCCGTTTACTCGGCTGAGAACTTAAAAACCGCGGTGGAACATGTTACAAGCGGAAAATGTGGCACACTACGTGCTAGTAAACTCTTCAAGATACCTAGAAGCACTTTAAAAGATCACATTAAAGGTCGTAGAGGTATAAAAAGCTTAACGATGGGAAGACCTACAGCCTTAGCAATCAAAGATGAAGAAGCTCTAGCAAATGGACTCGAAAGTCTCGAAAAATGGGATTTTGGACTCAGCCGCAAAGAAGCCCTAGAAGTTGTGGGCAAATATGTTACACACAAACAGCTCATGACTCCATTCAAAAACAACGTACCTGGTGAGGATTGCGTTTTAAATTAAAAAAAAAGACATAATTTGTCAATTAGAAAACCTGAAGCGTTGGAATACGCCAGAAAGAAAAATACGGATTCTTTTCTAATATATCCATATTTTGAGTTGTTAAAAAATACAATTCAAAAACTGAACCTTCAAGATAAACCATCTAATATTTGAAATATGGACGAGACGAGTTTTTGTACTGATCCTTCAAAGACCAAAGTCCTAGGTGAAAAAGGCCATGCTTGTACTAGGATCGTTTCTGGTTTGGGAAGAACGAACACCAGTGTCCTGTTTGCTGCTGCCGCAGATAGACAAAGGCGCCACCGTTAATTATATAAAGGGAAAATGTCTGGGACACCTGGATAGCAGATACAAATAAAGAATATCCAGGTACGACATATGCTGCCACACCTAACGGGTAGATGGAGTCAGAAGTTTTTAAAAACTATTTCGTGAAAACTTTCATACCCTTGGTAGAAGGAAATGGTCCTACATTAGTTGTATGTGGACGGCCATACAACTCATATCGATATTGATGTGGTACAAGCCGCAGTGGAAGCGAACATAACCATTCTAAAGTTACCGCTACATAGCAGTCATCTTCTGCAACCACTTGACTTGGCGGTTTTCAAATCTATTAAGGTGGCGTGGGATACATTACTCGTGAAATGGTAACGGAATCATGTGGGTCAGAAATTACCAAAAAGCAAGTTGGCTGAAATGGTGGGACATATTTGGAAAGATGCCGATCCAAAAATTATCTGTGAAGGATTTAAGAAAGGTGGCATCTACCCCTACAATTGTGATGTTATCCCACACGGAAAAAATGACCCACAACAAATGAATCGGTGGAAAGCTCAACAGGCGATGAATACTGGCATGTCTACAACAAATGAACTTACATCCCCAATAATACAAAACGGACTCGATGAAAACGTAGAATTTCTACAACGAGGTCCACCAGAACATACCGTAATTGATTCAGAAGATTTCTCAGTTACAGAAGAAGTTCTAGGACTGACTGAAAAGGAAACCGCTGTTACAGAAGATTTGTTGGAAATGGAAAATAATCAGGACGAATCGTTAGCATTTGAGGTGGAAGAAAATATTCCACTTCAAACAAATGATGTAAGAAACGAAGTAGAAAATAATCCCATCACCCCAGTAGATTTAACAAGCGCAATAGAAAACCAAAACCTGCATACATTTGAAGAACTTTTACTGAACCTGGTAAAAGGCAATCAAACTAATAATGCACCGAAAAGATTCAGGAAGAAAGTATGCCTCGGGGCCGAACTAATAACAAGCGAAGTCGTAAGAAGAAGACTGGAAGAAGCCAAAAAATATGAAATGCAAAAGAAGTCCAGTGTTAAGAAAAAGAAACAGATGACTACCAAAGAGTCAAGAACTAACAAAGAAACGAAACCAGTCAAAGATAAGCAAACTAGTCGTGCAAAACGTGAAAAAGTAAATGTGCAACATGATTCAGAAACGGATGAAGATCAAGATTTACATTTAGATGACGAAGAAAGCGGTTTTGAGACACTTTCTGAAATCGGTGCAGAAGCAATAGCTGAGACACTCGAGTTTGAAAGAAAGACTTTACAATATTTTATAGGAACAATTGAAAGCATCGATTTGGAAACAGGAAATCCAATTGTAAAATTTTTGCGACGAATTAAATCGAAATCAGCGCCTTCCAAACCAACCTTCACACTAAATAATAATAATAATGCAAACACTTTTTTATGCGTGGTTTTATTAACGCTCTGCCTGTCACGAAGCAGTTAAAAAAGAAGCCAAATGACAATGAGTCGCATTAGTGGTCTATTAGATAAAAAGCAGTTATAAATAAAATAATTGTTTAATTTGCAGTTAGATGAGTCAACTGGCCTTGGAGAAAAAACACAGTACTTGTTTTCTTTTGACTTATTTAATATAATCAAATATTAGAAGAATTTTTATGTTACGAGGAAGTGAAAACTACAACAGTTTTCAAAATGGAAAATATATGTTTTAGTAGAAATGATCAATTATGATTAATCCTGCATGTATATACAGGGTGAGTTTTTTAAAGTGTTACAAAGCAAATCTTCAAAACAGTTTAGTTTTAGTACTTATGGTAAAAAGTTAAGCCTACATTTACATCATAAACATAGCATATATGGCGCCCTCTGGAAAATATATCAAAATAGATGCTAGGTTATGATTTCACATATCCAGAAGCACATACTTCCAAATTTTTACGTTTATACATACAAAAGTTCATCTTTGACACCCTATATCTTATTTATTATCAACATTTCAATAAGACTTGTTTGCTCAGATCGTAATATCTTGAAGACAAGAATCTCCCATATCACAGTTGAGAGTATTTTTTCCTCCAATTCAGTTCGATAAAGCCCTCACAGGTTTGGGCGAAACGTCGGTCTTTTATGTAGCTTGAAACCGATTTTTTCAACCCTACCTCCACCTAGAAGGTTAAGAACTTTAACAATTACTCCCATATCTCTATGTAACATTACTTATGGACCACCTATAGAACACCTAGAAGAACATTGACTTTTGATTGATGAAGGTGGCGATATCACCAATCTTAAACGCTATTGAGCGTGGAGATCGACATGGGCAGCAGAAGGGTACATCGACAATAACTTAAATAGTATACTTCAAATACGAAATTTGATTTAAAATAAATAACAGAACCACTACTAGTACATCTGTGAATAATGTGGAATATATGAATACAAATGTTAACAGTAACAGTAGCAACTATAAGGAAAACTATAAACTATATCGCAAACCTTCATTTAAACATTAGTAATTGTTGAAACTTCACGATTAACATTTATAATAAAAACGATGATTAGCTCTAAGCTTCGGTTGTAGAAAGTCAAATTCAATTTAATTCAATCAGAATATCATTGGCGTAACTTTCAAATTTAACCAATGAAATTTTGATTAACTCAGTATCGGTATTGCTGATGATGACAGCTTAGCTGTTGAAACACGTGTCCGAGTAAAGTTTTTGGTGCAGTTTTTGGTGTTTTTCTGTTGGTTTTGATTAACTGTTTCATTGCATGAAATTCTGATTAACTGTTTCATTGCATGAAATTCTGATTAACGTTTCATTGAATGAAATGAATTATTACTTTCGATTCATGTTTCATGTTCAAAAATTCAAAATATCGAACTAAGAATTACTTTTATTCTTCTTGTGCGGAGAGCAAAAATTTTTATCCACTCCAATGATTACATGCACTTGTGCAGCGAACTTCATTTTCGGGGATAAAAATCTTCCTTCAACGAAATGAGGATAAATTAATAAAAATATAAGGAATAGTAAAATATTGAAAAAAATAAACAATTATCCTTCAAATACGCGAGATATTTCATTGTTTGAGGTAAGTCGGTAATACATCCATCGATTTTGATACAGCGCCAGCGGTTTAAAACTGAAAGTTACTTTTATTACTGAGAGATGAAAGTGGAACCAGTACAAAGCCTACTTTCATATGTATAAGTAGAAAAAAATTAAAGCTACTAATAACTTAAACATCATTCACCCTGAATTGTTGGGAGCTTTGAAACTGTAAATTATATCAAACATATCTACTTATTAAAATGCAGGTAAAAATTTAAATAATTTAATATCTACATTTCAACCAAGTACCATTTTGAAATAACACTTGAGTTTTCCCATATGCAGAAAAGATAAAATGTATGTCAATTGCTTCTCGTCTGTACTAACGTCGTTAGAGTACGTTTACAATGCACTTCGTAAAAAAAATTACTTAATGTCAAAGTTCAAACATGGAGTTATCTTTTTTAATTTTATTTTAGATTTAAGATGCAAAGTCGAAAAAATTGAGTATTACACACTTTAGATAAGAGGCTATTATTGCACTCGGCCAATTTCGTGTAATAATAGCCTTTCTTATGCAACTTGTATAATAATATACTATTTAGATAGCAAAAATAATGGGACATGAAGGAATGTACCGATATATTGTTCTCGGCAGTTTATGTTTTAATACAGTTTTGTTGTTATTTCGGACACGTAAATATTAAAACAAAGAAGAAAAAAGATTAAATCTTTTGAAACTTTGATGATGAGTACCCTTTGTTAAAAAAGTAGCCAAAAAGTGTATCTTTTTCGGCCAAGTTGAGATAACACTTTTGTGGTTGTGAAAGAAATGTTATCGACGATAAAGACGATGTCGTTATGTAAGTTATGAAAATATTGATAGGTGGCGCTACCCTAGGGCTGACATTAATCAAAGCTGTCAGAAAAGACAGTCTACTTTTCGCGGCTTTAAGTACACTCATGAAATTTAAAACTTGGACACCACAATTTCTGTAAACAAAAGTTTACTCATTGTGAAACGGGCTTAAGGGTATCATTTACTATTCTAACAGCAGGTAGTCTCAGTAGGGGTTATCTTATAGAAGGACTGTAGAATGAATCATTACACTAAGCACGTTTTAGAAAATAGGTAATTTACGTTGCTTACTTAATTTTTTTCTTTAAAGAATATATTTGAAGGTATCGTTAATTAAACACCATAGCTCGATTAATTATCGAATCAAAATTTTGTTTAGGAAATGTTTACAAAATAAAATTAGAAATAATTTTGATTTAAAAACGTCTACAAGCAATAACTTTTAAATTAAATCAAAAACTAAACATGGTTATTTGGGTTGACTGATTATTACTTATTTTTAAATAAATCTAACCTACTCACTATTGTAAGTTATTAAAAATCATTAAACTCTTTATTCATAATATTTAGTCCTTTCAAAATGTATATTTTATGACGTTTCATTTTTTCTGTAGTTAGGATATAAAAGTGAAAATAAAACTAAGGCAATTCTTATTGTCAACGTATATATTTAGTTTTTTGACAAGAATTTATTACATAATTATAATTAAGATACCAAGTTATAGTTTAAAATTAAATGAAAACCTTTTTTTTTAAAAGAATACTATATAAATAAATATAAGAAATTTTCTCTTTTTTTTTTCTCTGCTTTTAGCAATAAAGGTATACTATATAAATAAATCCATAAGAAATCAATAATTGGTGTGGGATGCCACCGTTGTGGATGGTGTTGTTTTCGTACGTAACCTCCATTGGATTTGCGTTCGGTTTTCGTGTTCCTCGGTTTGTTGTTCAGGTGTGTACGAAGCTTTACAATAAGCATATTAATATGAACTATATCTTATGAAAGGAGAGTTATAACTATAAATTAACGACTTAACGTTACGTTAGTAGATTCCATTTACTATTGTACACATATTTTCTTGGAACATTCGATAATTAACTATCGGGATATGATGACCCTATACTTCGCAGGTTGTGCGCAACTGGATACAAGCAAATAATTTGAGCTGTTACCCTGGCCAGCAAAAAGCCCAGATTTTAACATTATCGAAAATGTTTGGGCTCGAATACTTGCTGTTATCCGAAGACAACAAGGGCCAAATTTTATACCAGTAAACCGTAATGCACTAATTGCAGCCATTGATACCGCATGGGAAACGATTAATATTAATTATATTGATACCTTGATAGCGTCAATGAGCAGACGCCTCCAAGAATGTATCAATAATAATGGAGGTCACACCCATTATTGATTTCTTATATTTATTTATATAGTAATACCTTTATTTAAAAAAAAAAGTTTTCATTTAATTTTAAACTATAACTTGGTATCTTAATTATAATTATGTAATAAATTCTTGTCAAAAAACTAAATATATACGTTGACAATAAGAATTGCCTTAGTTTTTATTTTCACTTTTTATATTAACTACAGAAAAAATGAAACGTCATAAAATATACATTTTGTAAGGACTAAATATTATGAATAGAGAGTTTAATGATTTTTTTTAATAACTTACAATAATTAGTAGGTTAGATTTATTTAAAAATAAGTAATAATCAGTCAACCCAAATAACCATGTTTAGTTTTTTGATTTAATTTAAAAGTTATTGCTTGTAGACGTTTTTAAATCAAAATTATTTCTAATTTTATTTTGTAAACATTTCCTAAACAAAATTTTGATTCGATAATTAATCGAGCTATGGTGTTTAATTAGCGATACCTTCAAATATATTCTTTAAAGAAAAAAATTAAGTAAGCAACGTAAATTACCTATTTTCTAAAACGTGCTTAGTGTAATGATTCATTCTACAGTCCTTCTATAAGATAACCCCTGCTGAGACTACCTGCTGTTAGAATTGTAAATGATACCCTTAAGCCCGCTTCACAATGTGCAAACTTTTGTTTACAGAAATTGTGGTGTCCAAGTTTTAAATTTCATGAGTGTACTTTGCGCTAATTATGTCTTTTACTTCTAAAAAATCACATTAATACACGGAAATGTAAGTTATTTTTAATCATACAAAACTTTTTACATCGAAAGCAAAATAGTTATTTGAGCTTAACTAGGCAGAAGGGTTAATAGTTTGTGCCGCGGCTAGCATTTCATTGCCGAGGCGAAGCCGAGGGATTGAAACTAGCCAAGGCAATAAATCTGATTCTTTGCCGTATGAAACATATAATTTTTGTTCGATTGCTTGTACAGTGTGAAAAATCAAATCAAAATGAAAATTTTTTATAACGGATATAACTCACAATTTTTAATATTTTTTCTAATTGTATTTATAAGTAATAATTAAATCGTATTTTCTAATTATTATTGTCGATTAGACTTCAATTGTATACATAATAATATCTACCGAAAAAATAAGACATCCCTGTTACATTCAATTTAATTTTATCAATTGATTGTCAATGAGATAGAGTGTTAGTGGATTCAAAGTGCCTGCTTAAATCACATTACCATTGCCATTGCTAAGTAAAGTCTGCGGTTGTTATGTACTTTCTTGAATTGTTTAGTTAAAAATCGCAAGCTTTTTGGTCTGTTTATCTTAGGATGAAGTTGTTTTGAGAAGAGATTAATCTGTGTTTAGAGATATTTTCTAAAATAATGGAAAGTGATAAAGAAATCTTAACACCTCCAGAAATTAAGAATTGGCAAAAAATACAGAATATAATTTAGTTGCCTACAAAATTTAGAAAATTGTATGAAATATGTTTATAGAAAATGTATGGATTATCGAATTAACAAGAAAATCGGATTATTTTCAAAAAACGTTTTACTGGCGTACTTTGCAGAATTAGCCAAGAAATTGAAATCTTCGACTTTATGGCCTACATTTACATATTCTATGTTAGAAGACTACATTGCATATTAACAATACTATAGATATATCTAAATATTTTAACGGTAAGCCTTTTTAAAACGTCAATCAGATGGTTATTGTGCCAAAAAATCCTAGTACTACAGAAATCAGGAATTTTTGTTGGACAAAATTACCAATAATGATAAGGTATACAAACAACCGCTTGGTATTCATAAATTTGGAAAAATGCCAGAAGAAATTGCAAAATTTTTAAAATTACCAAACCCACAAGAATTTACTGGGCATTGTTTTCGCAGGTTCTGCAACATTGTTGGTGGAGTCTGGGGCAGATATAACCACGTTAAACGACATGGTGGTTGGAGATCATCAACAATAGCCGAAGGTTATATTGAAGACTCTATAGCTGCCAAAATAAATGTTAGTGAAAGACCTTTTTCGGATCCCAAAGAACAAAATACCGTCGGTTGTAGCACTAGTTCACAAATAAATAAAAATAATTATACTATGATTACAAAAGGCACAACGGATTATCAAGCCAGTGGAGTAATGTTGGAAAATTGTTCGCAAATTACTATCAATATTCACAATAATCATTAATATGTATTATATGTAGAATTTCATCTACTTACATTTTGTTATGTTCTGTGTTATATTCTGTTTTGATTTAAGTTATGAATGTTACAGTTAAAATTATAATAAAATTCTGAATTTTGTCTTTCTTTTGTTAAACTATTTACTTATTTTGAACCAGTAAAAGTCATCGCTAATAACGCGACAATTAACATTATTTTAACCGGTCCAGAATGTCCCTAATATAGTTAATTTATTATACAGTGACTAAATTTACTAGAGTAACTTTTTTGGTTGGATATTCATGCAGAGCAAGATTTAAAAAAATATTTTTTTCCACGACATACTTAGAAAACGGACGTTTCTTCTTTACAAATGTTGAGGAAAATTCGTTTTCCTCACTAGCGAGGAAAATAATGCCGTGTTACAAAATGCACTCTTTCAAAAATGTAAGAATGTATTATTAGAACTATATGGGCCTAGTAGTTAGTTTAACAATTTAATTTAGTATTCAATCAGGTTTGTTTAATTTAATATCTTATATTTCGACTCTTAAAAATTGCGATCCTACATTTATTGGTTAGAATTACGCGACTGCGCTGTGACAGATTGAGACCACGCCGATACTAGAGAATACTGTAGCGAGACTATTGGTTACGTTTACAATATTACTTCTTTAATTAGGTTGTTTTTTTTGGGAAATGTCGTGAAAAAATGTTGTGTCTAACACATGAGGATAGCCTTTTCTCCAAAAACAGAATCGCTTTCCTCACTTATTTGACAAATAACTATTTTTAATGTCTAAGCATTAAAAATCATTTTTACTGCCTAGGCAGTAAAAATGTTACTTCTATGATCGATAAATGTCACTAAAACTGACGTTTAATGTCAATTGGAGAAAAACGAATTTAATGTATTATAAAAGTTTATTAGGATCTAAAAATATGTGTTTTCAAAAAGTACGTGAAACAAATCAAGCGAATAATATAACAAATTTCATTGTTTTACGACTCTACATCCAAATCCATTAAAGTAAAAGCACTAATAATCAATCACCTTAATTTACACCCTTTTTTTCGATTAGAAATAGACACAAACTATTATAAATAAATCATACTAGCAATTAAGAATATGACCGCAAGAAAGTTGAACACTAAATTGCGATGAATTTATGTCAATGTAATAAAACGAAAGTTATATCTTGTCTCGTGATCTTGTTTAAATAATTTATGAAATACAGAATAAATTAATACGAAATATTTTGATTTGTAAACATAATTTTTTGCATAAAACACATCAAAGACTGTTAGACTTATGCATAGAATACGTCTAGAAATTGCAAGGAATCTAAAAATGAAATAATTTATGTCATGTTTAAAATAAGGAAGTTGGCATCAACTTACCGTATAACCGGAAGTGCTACAATATTAAAAATATTTTAGCCAAATTACTTCCATAAACATTAGTGAACTGCCAAATTTTCAAAATTTTCTAGTCAATTTTCCGAGCTAGCGATCGCGGCCGTTCATCATGGGACACCTTATACGAAGACCGTATAAATGTAAACAAGTTTTAAATCTTTAAACAATTTACATCAATTATAAACTTAATCGAATTAAATTTAAGAACGGTTTAAACTAATCAGTACAATATGTTAAATCTATATTAAGCACGTTTAAAAAAAAAGAATACTTATAAGTGTAATGTTTATGTGTTAAATTGTTATAAACCTAAAGAAAAAAGAAATTGATATAAAATCATTAACCTCTGGAAGTGGATAAAATACAACACTGATGTAATCAATCTATCTGCCATTACACAAAGTACAAAGCAATTTTGTCTGGCGTAAAATACGATTACGTCTTTTAGAACATTTTTGAAAGGAATTGAAGTTCACAAAAACAATTTATCATTTCAAATCCTCATTTCTAATTTTGAGTGAAACCTTTAAACATAAACGTATCCATTAATATTTCCTTTAATAAAAAAAATCTTATTTCAGCAAGCATTAATTAAAAAAAAAGCAATTCTGCAATTCAATTGGTTAGTGTTATTGATCATCAAATATTTACTTTAAAACAAAGATATGCAAAGTTTATTAATAATTCCTCAATTAAAAGTCTAAACAAAAAGAACTAAATGAATTAGTTTAAATTGTATTTATTACATTTACCAGTAGGTATCGAATACAAAATTAATCTTTAAAAGTGGTAATAGAAATGTTAGAAATCAATGTTAGTTTTATACAAACCGGTAACTGGTGGCAGTAGTCTTTTGTCATAGCGTTTTGCTAGTAACAAATTATCCAGGATTTCCTTATCTGATTTTCCTTCACCGAATCTGAAACAATATGGTAATTAGAGTCAATCATTTTCTTATAATTTACATTTAAATTGCATTAACATAAAGCAACTTATCTTGCTTTGTTTAAACCTTATTTAAAGTATAAATTGTTATGTAGTATGTAGTTTTAGCGCACATGTATTTATTAATACAATAACCGCTCAGTTTGAAAAAAGTTTCTAAAAATTCTTAAAACGGAAGAAAATTTTGATTAATAAAAAAATAATTAAAAATCTGATGATGTTAATTTTAATTGTTGGTACTATTTCAAGTTAATTCACATTAACGGAAACCTAATTTATCAAGCATGAATTATCATTTAGAAAATACGAAAACAACTTTGAAAATTCATTTTAATAAATTTTGTCAATTAGTATAGGATGTCTCAACAGGAACTTATGACATTATTTCCAAATAAGATAACTAGAATACCTTTTTAGACCTCGTTTGAAAGATATGGACCTCAACAATCTTTAGTTTTAACAATATGGGGCCACTTGCTACACTCCAGGAAAACTCTAAATTTACTGCAGGAAAAATTCCTTGGCCGTGTTATTTCTCGTTATATAAATCACAAAAAATACACAAATCTGTATATAACTAGCTGGCTCGCCAGACGTTGTCATGTCTTCTTTATAAGTTCGACATGATTTGAGTTGTTCCACATTTGGTCTTTTCACTGAATTGTTATGGTCACAATGCTGATCTTGATGAATCGCCAATAAAACAAATTTGGAAAAATGTGTAGTCACTATCCGTTGGCAACAAGGAATCTTTTAGAATATATAATTAACCCTAAATGTGCAAGGTTAAGTTTGTACCACCATGTGCCTAGTAAAATAATTGACAATAGTGCTAGAAAAAAAAAAAAAAAAAATTTTTTTATTACTTTTTTTTTTTTTTTTTTTTTTTTTTTTTTTTTTTTTTTTTTTTTTTTTTTTTTTTTTTAGTTCCCTTTGTTTACAAAAAAAAAAAATCATTTGCACTAAAAAGTTAGCCACAAGTTATTTTTTTGTAAATATATAGCGGCATAAATAAAAGGACTTCTATTTGATAAATTTAAATATATGTACGACAATGAATCGCGATTGTTCTGCCCTCTGCACGGCTAATAAGCGAACTATCTTAATCAAAATGTTATTGTTTTTAACCTTAATTAATGCAATAACTAATTCCTGACAGTGACCGCATTTGCTTTAACTGAAATTTTAAAAGTATTGCAATACAGTATGGATCGTTTTGCAGAAGGTATGTATTATATATTTTAATTATTACATATGTTCTAAAATTAAATATCACTTATTTACAAATGTTTTTAAGGATAACATCTACTTTTTTGACATCATCCAAATGTTTTGTTATATTTCTAGATGTTTCTGAATTTTTCTTTTTATATGAGCTTGTAAAACAATTATTCTAGTTTGCAATGCTTCAAAAATTAAATCCGGATCTGTCCGGAATTCAGCGTATTTGCTTATATAAAATATTATAGCGCAATTTTTAGCGATTTTTCTAAAATAGCAAATGCTCAATAAAGCATTGTAAATACATTTTATAAAATTATTGCATTTTATAAGATTATTATTAATTATTTTTCTCGAGCCTACATCTATTTTGAACATTTTATGTTATTAAAATTCAACACATTATACATATGTTGCTTTTTTTGTAATTTTTTTTCGTATGATGGATCATCTATTGTTAAAACAATAACTCGAAGGCAATTTTATGATATAAAGCAACAACATAATAATAACAAAAAATTAGAATATGCGAAAAATTATTTGAATTGTCATAATTATTCGGAGGAACAATGAAAAGATTTTAAAAATAAAATATCTATTCTAAAAATGGAGATAAAACGGAGATGGATTGCTTCACATTATAAAGAAAATATTTTTTAAAAACAATGAAATCTGGCCACAAGGCATTTTCCAATATCCAATACCCACAGCAACAATTGATTGACGGCTATTCCATTCAAGTCATTTAACCAACTCAAGTACTTTTGACACGGAAGAACTAACTTTTGCTACTCAAATAAAATTGCGAGCTGAAGGCAAAACAGATGCATCCAACATTATTAAAGATATAAGTAAATCTCCGAATCAATCAACAAAATATAGAAAGGCGTACCTCAGCAATCCACAAGTACAAATATCACAACTGACACCATTACAAGCATTGTCGATGTTTGTCGAAGCAGGTCTCTCAAGAAGACAATATGAAATCATTAGAAATTGTAATAAAAAGCTATATCCATGCTACACTCTATTGCAAAAGAAAAAAAGACTGCTACTCCAAAGTTGAGTCATATCGAGTGACAGCAACTTGTGCTGAAATTAATTTACAAGATTTATTAGATCACACGGTTACTCGGCTTTTATTATATCTACAAGAAGTTATCGAAATTTTAAGTGAAAAAGACAGAAGCATACTGACACTCACTTGCAAATGGGGATGTGATGGCTCACAAGAAGCACAGTATAAAAAAATTTGAAAATGATTTAGAATCCGATGCAAATATATTTCAAAGCTCATTTGTGCCATTACAATTAACTTGTGGTACAGACAATAAAATTACCATCTGGCAGAATCCAACACCCTCTTCACCGCGATACTGTCGACCAATCCTAATACGATTTATTAAAGAGTCCACGGATATAATTAACGAAGAAGTTCAATATATTGAAAATAAAATTAATTCATTCACTGCAAGAAACAACTGTCACAATGGCAAATAAAATTTTTCCATTAAACATATAATGATACTAACAATGATAGATGGAAAAATATGCAATGCTGTCACTAACAACAAATCCACTATGAAATGTTACATCTGTGGAGCAACATCTAAGGATTTCAATAATTTAACAAAAAAAAAGAAAGTTAATCAGGATTCTTTAAAATTTGGGTTATCAATCTTGCACGCCAGAATTAGATTATTTGAAACTTTGTTACATATTTCTTATAAGTTACCGATTAAAAAATGGCAATTAAAATCTGAGAGTGGCAAAACAATTGTTAAACAAAAAAAATTGGAAATTCAACAAAAATGTAGACAAAAAATAGGATTCATTTGTCGATGTTCCCAAGGCAAATTTTGAAACACCAAATGATAATACAAGCAGAATTTTTTTACAGATCCAGATTTAGCACAGAAATAACAGTAACTCCAACTTATATACGGTTTAAGTCATTTTAAAACAATATCTAGTGCTTAGATCAACAAAGAAATGTTCCAATTACACTATGGATACTCAAAATTAGTATATTCAATTGTCCATGGTATCCAATACACCTACACTTACACAAAATTCTAATTTAGCAGCTGTTGTCATTGAGAAAGCATTTCTGCCTATAGGGCAGTTGTCAGAAGAAGCAGCAGAAGCAAATAACAAATATTTTCGTTTATATCGACAAAATTATGCGAAAAAGTTTTCCAGAGAAGAATGCAATACTGATGTACTTACTTACTTTTGTGCTCAGACCCTTTCTTGACAACCATAAGACCTATATCCAAAAAAAACCCAGCCATTTGTTAGAGAAACATTACAAATGCTTCTTCTTCCCAGTGAACCCATATTGAACATTTCAGATTCCCGAACGTCGGAAAAATTCGTCCACGAGTACATTAATTCCCCAATCCTCCAAGAGTTTACATAATTTTTCTTTTATTTATTTTTATTTTTTCTTACTAATTTTAAAGAAAAAAAAAAAAAAAAAAAAGAATTTTCAAAAAATTTTCATCTATTTTCCGCATAAGGAAAATTTTGAAATTAAAAAAAACCTTTTTTTTTTTTTTTATTTTTATTAAATAAAAAAAAAAAAAAAGAAAAAAAAAAAAAAATACTGCACAACAAAAAAAAAAATAATTTTTTTTGTTTTTTTTTTAAAAAATAAAAAAAAATAAAAAAAAAAAAATAAAAAAAAAAAAACAAACTAACTTACTTAACAACCAAAAAAAATAACCTTTTTTTTTTTAAATTTTTTTATTTTTTTTTATTTTTTTTTTTTTAAAACCTATTTCAAAAAATTAAAAAAAAAAAAAAAAAAAAAAAAAAAAATAAAAAAAATTTTTATAATTATGATTAATTTTTATTATAATGATTTAAATAAAAAGCAGAAAAACTATACAAAAAAACCACTAAAAAACCCCAAACAAAAAAAACTTAAAAATTTTCCAAAAAATTTAAAACAATTTAACCCAACTAAAACAAACCCAAAAAGAAACCTAAAGAAACTAGAAAACTTATTTTTATAAAAAAACAATAAAAAAACCATAAATTTATAAACATAAAAAAATTTTGAAATTTTTTTTTTTTTTAAAATTTAAAAAACTTAATAAAAATTTTTTAAAATTTATTATTATTTTTTTATTTTTTTTTTTTTTGGCAAAACAAGAAAAAATTTTAATATAAATTTATAAATAATTTTTATTTTTTTTTTTTTTAAAATTTTTAAAAAATTTAAAAAAAAAAAAAACAAAAAAAACCCCCCTTTAAAATCCCAAAACAACCACTAAATAAAATATTTTTTTCTTTTTAAAATTAACTATTTTTTTTTTTTTTTTTTTTGATTTAATAATATCATGGCAGTTTCCCCGTATTTCAAAAATTTCCAGTATTAATAGGAGGTTACACAATGAAACGCTTTTGATAAGTCAATACACATCGCCATTACTTTTTGTTTTCATCAAGGTTATGATATAATACTTATAATTAATTAAAATACTCACAAGTCAAAAATTAAGACAAGTTTTGTAGAACTTTGTAAACGACCATCAAAAATACACAATAACTTAAATAATTAAACTACGAAAATGTTTGCGTGTTGTAAGTGTTTTCTCACGTAAGAAATGTAAATAGCTGCGTCCAGATAAAGGCTCATCAAAAAAATAGGTACCGATAATTTGGTTGTGAAGGATACCACACCACACATTTACTGACCAATGATTTTGATTTTGAACTTCCCGCATTCAGAAAGGATTTTCAATCGCATAATAATGCATATTATGCCGATTTACAGACCCATTGCTTTTGAACGTTGCCCCATCAGAAAATATAATGTTGCACAAATAGTCGTTAGTTAATTGCAATTGTTGATTCACTGTATTACAGTCCTGCTAACAAATATAATGTAGCTAATTGGAAAATGGAAATATCTTGACAGATATTAGAGATAGGTGTAGGACATATTTAACAAAAACTATAGGTTTTTAATTCTTAATAAAACAAAATAAAAATATACAGGGTATTCCATTTAAAAAACCTAAGTTTTTTAATTTGAAAATTTTCGAATTTGAGCGTTTATAATAATCACCCTGTTCACAAAATTACCAAAATTTTTGGATTAAACATTCATCTATTATTACTTATTTGTTTTACCAAATACAGAAATTTTGAATTGTAAAATAACGGAGAAACTGACATTTATTAGCACAATGAAAATGACAAGTAAAATTTTTAAATGCATATCTCTTAAACACTATCAAATTTCAACTAATGTTGCATATGACAAAAATTGTTTGCATGAACACGTAGAATTCAAAAGCAAAATAAAATTCTGGGTATTTCATTTAAAAAAACCATACTTTTTCAAACCCTGGTTTCCTGACTCACCCTGTATATCTTCCAATATGTGCGTTTTTACCCTTACCTTGTGGACGATAAAATTTTTTCAAAAATAATATCAGTTAAGCACAAAACTTACTTTACTCTATCGTTGGGACACCCTGTACATTTTTGAAGTTTAATGTACACTTCTTACTTCAAAGAACAACTTTTAACGGTATTGATTTTACGTTATGATTATTAATAAATGTATTACTATGATCACAAGTTTATGCAGTTTGTTTGGTTGGAGATTCGATTCTATAAACTCAGAAGTTTTAGTGTTGTAAACACGTATCAACGCATGTGATTTTACGTGCAATCCCGAGCACCTATTTGCGGGTAATGATGGCCGGCCGTCATCACCACTCATGTTATGTTTTCCCAAAATTTCAGATGCCAAACAAGTATATGAGAATAACGAGTAAAACTAAATATAATTTTAAACAAATGGCGACTGCCTTGGATGCAATACGCAATGGCAGAAATGTCCGATAAGTTTCAAGAGCATCCTCAATTCTCATAAGCACTTGCAGAACAGATTAAAAACTAGAAAAATCTCAGGTCCTTCTCTAGAAATAAATGTTATTCCCTTCGACATTTTTACCAATTTTCAACGGTTGGTTACTTAACCAATTCTCAAGGTTTTTTTAACCACTGGGTATACCATCTCTTATTTGGTGGTTTATTCCACGAATGATTCATCGTAACGAACTGCCTGTCTGTAGTATTATGTTCACCTCGTTTGAGAGCATCTTCTGCAGTAACCTGAAATGTAAAAATATCAGTCAAATCTGACTAGAAGATTTTTCAGTTATAGGTACCTGACTTGGCATAAATTTGGTGTAACTCGATTGGAGATTAACCAATTGCTGTCGCTTAATCTTTGAGCACCCTCTTGGCATTTTTTTGAACACACTAGGTTGTATTCCACTCAATTCGTTTCATTTCCATTGTATCTAATTCTTTTTTAAAATATGAGATCAAACAGTTTGCTGCTTCGTTCCCTCTCCATGCCAGTTGCGTCCCGTAATTTAATAAAACTTTATCTGCAACTCATCTGGTTTCTTTCCATCCCAAGCATTGATCATCGTCAAGTTTTCTTCGTTGGTCAGGGTTTCCAAAAAATTTTCCTTTTTGTAGAATCAAATTGTTATTTACGTCTCTTAACATCCCTTGCTTCTCCTTCTCCTTGAACGGATCGAATACGATATTAAACTTCTTATAATACAGTCCCTAAACCTATATAGCAGTGGTATTCCATAAAACCTTCAAGACTGTGTCCATAATCTTTTCAAATTTTACTTATCTGCTCGATGCTTAGTGCTATAGTGTCGTATACAAGGTAAAACTTTTCCTTGCGAAAAGACTCAAATTGTTTCCAAACTGATGGGGCTTCTTCGTATTGGTAAGGATGTTGTTATTCAATGCTTCATCTATTGTTTTTTTACTGTCTTTGGCAAATCTTGAGGTCATACTTAAAAACGCGAATAATTGAATTTTAATTAGAAACAAATTGACACCGTTGGTTGCTATCAAAAAAATGAGACCAAGCCTCAATGATTAAAAACCCGTAAAATTTGAGAAATTGTATTCAGTCAGCGAGCCACATATTTCCATTCAGTTGTTATTCTATAGTCAGAAAGGGGTACCTCAGAAAAGTATCCGGTGAGAAATTAATTGCAGAATACTTAATGAATGTTTCTACTGCATGCAAGGTTATGTTTATAATAGTTTTAAAGATATTGTTTATTAAGAAAGTAAGTGCTTGGCTTAAATTGGAATTATACTTTGATATTTTATCAATGACTAGCTGACCCCAGGCCCCTAGGAGCCTCACGAACGAAGTAACACCGTTCCCTCAAGTGCGTTGTCTTTCCTACCAATGCAACAACACATTAGGCGACAGGAACACAAATCGAACGTTTTTCTTAAATAAACTTTTTCTTTATCGATTATAATTTAGAAATTATGGCTGTTTTAGTTTTCGTTTGAAATTTTTCGAAAAGTTTTTCGCTTATAACTTTGAAAATACGTGAGGTAAAAAAAACTGAAACGGCCAAAAATGTTTATTTTTTATCCGCATGAGATTCTTTTGAATTTTGAAAATCAGTCCGAAAATAAGCGAGTTGTGGTCAAATTACGGCCCAATTTGTTTGAAATTTTAAATATTTTTAACCTCGAAGATGCCCTCGTACAAAAAAAAAAATCTAAATTGAAAAATAAAGACACATCTTTCGTAAACTCGAAACTTTTTCGAAACGAAAATATCTCGAGGTCGAATCTGTTCCTAGCAACGTGAACAGAGAACCGATGTGATAAGAAAAATGTAAGTTAAGATTATTTTAGGATTTATTGTCAATTTGGTTGCCTATCTTGCAGGAGTGCTTATAAACTGTCCAATTACTTCTTTTTGGTGGTGTATACGTAACAGAAAACAAAATTTGCTTTGCATTTTTCTTTTACTTTTGTTGTTTCAATTAGTAAATAATTAACGATAAAAGTTGTCGATTTTACTATATATTTGAACATAAATTAAAAAATTAGTACAAACTACATAGCGAAATTTCGAGGAAAACGACCTCTTAAGGGTAGGAAGCCCTTAAGGCAAGAAGTATGGCAACTCAATTGTAAGAAATGCTTTCGTAATTACGTATTTTAAACGCAATTTCGCGAATTTTTGATGCAATTTTAAATACTGTCATAAATTTACATTCAAAATTCAAAACATGTCAGTTTGTATTACCAAACTCAAACTTAAAAAAAATCGATATGAATTTTTTTTTTCAAAAATATATTTTATTTATTTTACAAAATAGGCGCAAATTATAAAAAATACTGTATGATACTAGTTTACGAGGCATTTTGTCGCACTTGCGTAACTTACTTGTTGCATGCATGTAACGGTGTATATTTAAAAGAGTAATAATACGCTGATATTTACACGCTGTTTGTCACAATTAAATATGCCCCCACGTTAATAGCTTTATTATGAATCAAATTAATCAGTTATCACTAATAAAATTAAGTATTACATATGTAATATTATATTGGATTAATCTGAATAACGGATCTATATAAAATGAAATGTTTACCAAGTGGAAAATGTAATTGTAACTTTATGCGAGTTTAAAGCAGGCGATTTGAAATTGTTATTTTTGCAAACGTTTAGTTGGCTATAATAATCGACGAATTGACTTATGTAACTGTTTACGCATCTGTCGACAAAGTCGTCTTCTCATAGTATTCAAATAATGTCTATGTAATAATACTATATTCCAACCGGCTGCTGACAAATAAGTGAAATTTTAGCATTCAGATAATTCTAGAAAATGTGAGAGGTTTTTGACGTTCTTTAAAACAAATATTTTATTCATTTTTTTACATTTTTGAAATGCTGAACTACTACTACTTTACTACTACGTACTCCCTAACAATAGATATTATAAAATATTAAAAAACACCTTAGTTAATTCAAAGACAAACGGTTGCGTTTGCAAGTATGTTAATTGCACTAATTAGTCCGACATCAAGTCCAGCACGTAAACATAGACATTTTAAACAGTCTGGTAGTTGTGCACACTGTTTAAATAAAACTCAAGTAAACCACTGCAATCACCTGATAACAGGCATGTAAGTAACGATCCTAGTATCGTAGATAATAAAGCTTCTAAACATTCGATCAGTTTTAAGATCAAACTGACTTGTACATTGAGGGTAACTAAAAAAAAATTTACTTAATAATAAGTTTAACGAATTACTTACTTTGACCATAAGCTTGATTGCAAAAGAGCACAGCGCAGAACACAACTAAAAAGACGTTCTTCATTTTCTGATGATTATGTATGCAATATCTACTGAGAGTTTAGTGATATTGTACTCAGAAATAATGCTGCTTTTATACGAAATTCTACATTTGATTTTACGAAAAGTAGGGTTAAAAAACAAATATTTGATTTGCGTAAATAAGATAAAAATTGAAATTTTAATAACGTTCTTTGTCAAAAAGTGCTAAATGAAGTGGTGTTTTTTGCTGGATCTAAGTAATTCACAATAACTGTAACGCCCGTTAATATTATTTCTAAAACTGTCTCGATAATCTTACCTATTGTTACCCGAATAAGATAAATTGATGAAAGAAATTTAGACAGCTTTTCGTCAAAACTAGCTAAATATCCCAATAGTAAAAACTGAATGGAAATAAGGATATTTGGCTTTTTACTTGATTTAAATTACTGACAACACAACTTTAGCTGATGTGATGTTAAGTATATGCGGTATTTGTTGCTATGATTGAAAATTGTTGGCATAACAATTATGTTGTACTTATATTTTCTTGCTTTTAAAAAAATAACCGTCTAACTTTAAATAAAAACTTTCAAAGAATGTGGTTACAAATAGTAACTAAAAGTATTTCATATGCAAATGTAAATTAAAGGAATGATGTACAATAATAAACAGTAAATTTCATAGCATTTAATTATTATTTTGAAATATTAAATAATACTTTTAGTTTTGTATCTGACATTTTTACAAATTATATGGTTTGATACTTAATAGTGCGGTGAATAGACGATTTTACGCTTTGTCGTTCCTTTACCTTCTTGGAAAAACGTGTTTATTAATTAATCAGTTAAACGACAAATAAAGAAACAAATGTAAAATTTATTTAAATACCTAATTTATTTGTGTAACATTAGATAAATCTCAAGTTGTAACTCAACTTGTAACTTATCTTATTTGTATGCGAACAATTAAAACTGATGGTGTAGGTTTCGTCACTTCCATGACAAAATAATCATTGAAATGTAATTTAAGTAATTTTTATATACTTTGGTGAAGTGTATAATATGTAGTCGTATAAGACTGATTTTACCAATTAAAAAGTAATTCAATTATAGCACTGTGGTAGGATCACAATCACAAAATGTTAACTCCGGTATTTAAAAAAGCGCACTTTATTGTTTATCAATTTACCATCATTGTCACTTTAGTAAATTTTAATGATCGCTTTATAATGTATAACAACGGCATCACTGTTTATATGTGATAGATTTATTGTTCACACCTAATATTAATGTAAATAACGTTAATATGAAAAAAAGTAACACAATGAGTTCAACGTTTTCAAAGTTATCATTTTTGACTTTCTTAGAACGGTTTAAAAAATATAGGATATAGAAATTGTTTAGACAATGGAAAGATTTATAACTTTACTTTCTTTCCGTCAAAATATCGTATTATCAGTATTATGTAGGAATGTATTGCAAATCTGCTTCGTTGCATATACAAAGTATAGTTCAGGCATTATACAATGGTTTAGTGCATATTTGAAAATCATCTATGTTGGCAATAAATTTATTGACAGGCGGCTTTAGACTAAATCCAAATTTTTATTTTAGTTTAAAATGGCTCATTTTTTTTTACAATAATTAAGTTGCCTATAATACGAAACAACTCAAAACTCAAAAACTTTGTCGTACCTTCTCTATCTATCTACAATCTGCCTTAAGAAATATAATAATTAGATGGCAAATGTATATAAAAACTAAAATTAGCAGACGGCCCAAATTGTTAATTTTTGTCGACACACGAAATTATTTCTGAAAAAAAATATGTTTTTAATTCGGCTGCTGTTCTCTATTAGCATTTTAATATCAGTAAAACTGAGGATATTGAATGACTGACGTATGCCAGATAATTGGTATAATCAGTTTTTAATCAGTTTAAAGTTGCGTTATTTTTTGAGCAATCTTTAATATCATTGGGAAAGAATTGCTGCCTATAGGACAGTTGTCAGAAGAAGCAGCAGAACCAAATAACAAATATTTTCGTTTATATCGACAAAATTATGCAAGAAAGTTTTCCAGAAAAAAATGCAATACTGATGTACTTAACAGGTTACTTTTGTGCTCAGACCCTTTCTTGACAAACATAAGATCTATATCGAAAAAAACCCATTTCTTACAGAAACATTACAAATGCTTCTTCCTAGTGAACCCACATTGAACATTTCAGATTCACGAACGTCGGAAAATGATTCTGACGAAGAACAATCGATTGAACCAGAAATGTCTTCAGATGAAGAACCGTATCTTTAACCCTCCGTGGGTCGCGCGTTTGTCTCTGAGACCGAAAATTCATAAACTAGCGATTAAATTTAAGCCAACATCGACCGCTTCTGCGCACGCCAGCTATTCCTCAATAACGACCATTTGAAACTGCAGTACTGAGCTGCAGTTTGAAGATTAATAGTGATTGTGTTAATCAGTTTAACGGTCTCACACACCGACGCGACCCGATACGTATACGGTCTGCAAGTCCGACGCGACCCACGTTGTATCTGACTATCAAAACGCTATCAAATAAAGTAATGCATCTCCAGTTTATTTTATGCAGATATGCTATTTTATTTAAATGTTATAGTATGTGGAGTTATGAGAAAGATCAAGAACGTCTATTAAGACTATTACAAGAGGTTGGAACAGAAGTAGAACCATTTGATGATGAATCAGATGAAGAAGAAGTGGACCAAGAAATATTATCCGATCATGACAGTGAGAGTGAGCAGAGTGTTTCAGATGTAGCGACGAGAGACGAATTTGTCAGTACGCGGTTATTTTATATAGGTAACATAATAATTTAAAATAACTCGAGCCGTATTCTTTTATGCGGTCAATTTCTAGGAAAGGATAAAATATCCCATTGGAAAAAGCATCCGCCCCAAAAAGAAATGTAAAAACTAGGCAAGAAAATATAACGAGACACCTGCCACAGGCTACAGTATCTACAAAACACCTGAAGACACCAATAGATGTGTGGAACTATTTTGTAAATGAAGAAATTATAAACACAATTGTATCTTGCACGAACAAGTATATTGAAGATATTCGTACGAGCGGAAGATATCAACGTGAGAGAGACACAAATTTTACAAATGTCAATGAAATTAGAGCCTTGATCGGACTACTTTACCTTGGAGGAATAAGTCACTGCAACCGTACTCATAGAGATGATGTTTGGAGGCGAGATGGATACGGGATTGAACTGTTCCATTTAGTAATGTCTCAACAAAGATTTAAGTTTCTAATGAGAAGCATAAGATTCGATTTGAAGGCAACCCGCACTGAAAGACTGAAATTTGACAAACTAGCCCCAATCCGCGAGATTTTTGATACATTTAATAAAAACATTCAAAAGGGCTATCATTTTTCTGACTATGTAACTGTTGACGAAATGCTGTTAGGATTCAGAGGCAAATGCAATTTTCGCCAGTATATTCCTTCCAAACCGAATAAATATGGTATCAAGATATTTGGATTATGTGATTCAAAAATGTTTTACACGGGGAATATGGAGGTTTATACAGGCACACAGCCTGTTGGCCCTTTCAAAATGTCAAACTCACCAACAGACGTAGTTCTCAGACTCACCAAAAACATCTACGGCTCTGGTCGAAATATCACTGTGGACAATTGGTTCACCTCTCTTCCTTTAGTGCGTACTCTTCTTAGAGAACACAAACTAACACTTCTTGGCACTGTGAGGAAGAATAAGAGGGAACTCCCTTAGAACTGTCAAAGCCATCTCGGAGACCTGAAAGAACAAGCATGTTCGCATTTACAGAAGAATTAACATTAGTATCATATATTCCTAAGAGAGGGAAAAATGTCCTTGTACTGTCAAGCCTCCATCATGACGATGAAATTGATAGAGATTCTGGGGAACTTAAAAACCAGCAATGATAACACAGTATAATGAAACAAAAGGGGTGTGGACGTTGTCGACCGATTATGTTCGAGTTATAATTGTTCTAGAAACACTAGGAGATGGCCCGTTGTAATATTTTATCACATTCTAAATATCGCTGGTATAAATTCGCAAGTCGTGTATAATTCAAATATTCCTGATAATAAAATATTACGGAGAAACTTTTTACGCGAAATAGTAAATAAACTTGTTGAACCCCAACTACATGATCGTGCCAAAGTCCCCAATCTTCCAAAAGCCTTAAGATTCGATTAGAAGAAAAACTGGTAAACCAAGTGCAGAAACAAATCAAGAAAATTTGGTACCTGGACGATGTTTCTATTGTGGATCAAAGAAAATAGAAAAACACGTTACTCTTGTTTTAAATGCAACAGGTATATGTGTTTAGAGCATATTTCAGCTGTCTGTAGTCGATGCCGGGAAAATGAATAACTATAAAATTTTTAATGATTCATAAACATGCACCAACTTATGTTTTTGTTACTTATATTTTGAAAACTAATAATGTTTTATTTTTCTTTATTTTTAATACTTTATGCTAGGAGTTGATTACTATAAAGTTAATTTATTTTCTAACAGAAGTGTTCAATATTGTTGCTTAATACATTTTTTAAAGTTTTTTTTATTTTAGCTTCTGTAAAGCTAAGGCTTATTCAGCCTTGAACACAATTGTTACTACAAACAGAACATGTCACTTTTGACAAAGTGTGGTCTGACAGACCGTTGCGACCCAACATGTTTTAATATTTTGCGCGACCCACGGAGGGTTAATCTATTGATTAATGACTTTTTAAAAATTTAAATAGATTTTTGTTGTTAAAATTTTTATTTGTTGTTTAATTTTGTATTTTGTTCATTAAAAGCAGTCCTTATTGTATAATACCATAATAAGTTTGTATACAAATACATTTAAAACCAGTTATATACAAAAAATAATTTTGGCAATCTTTTTGATTTAAGTACCTACTCCTATGACTAAATTTAATCAAGCTTGGTGAAACTGGCCCTTAGTGTTTATGTATAACCATTTTCACCACTTGATACTGTAACAAAACTTACCAAAAATCCATATTTAAATAAATTAAACTTTCAATGTAAGGTTTTATTGTGATGAACTAACTTCGCGTGCGCGAACTGTCAAACGCGCCACCTGTCAAAAGCGCTGAAAAGGCTGTTCTATTACTCGGGACAATTTCAGATTTCTAGTAGGCGGGTCACTATTTTTATTTCTTGTTACATAAATAGCTATTTGTTGTTTTTTCTGTTTCTAAAACTGTTTAAAATGCACGTCATGTACAAAAAAAATTGACATCAACAATTCAACAATATATTATTTATCTATTAATATTAATCGGCTTGCAAGTCGGCCATGTTGCCCTCAGAAAAATTCGCCCGCGAGTACATTCATTTCACAATTCTCCAAGAGTTTTCAGTATTTATCGTTTACTTAATGTTAATTTTTCTCATTGATTTTTAATTAAAAATTAAAAAAAAAATGTAGGGTTGTCAGAAAATTATCATCTATGTCGCGCAGGAGTCAAAATTTGGGCTCATAAGAAAATCCATTTTCTGTTATATTACGTTTTAATTTAATTAAATACAACGAACGCAAAAATTTAAAAAAATAGCTCCTGCACGACATAAATAATAATGTTAGCTATATGTTTGTGCAAAATTAGGAAAACATTTTTAAAAATAAGCGAGATAAATTTACATAAACTTTATAGCTCCCTGAGAGAACAGCCTTAAGTTTTCTGAAATTTTCCAATTTTTTTAATTTTTCTTTCTGTAAAAACCTTCCATAAAGTATTACAAAAATTAATAAAAAAGATGAATGAAATCGGTAAAGCCGTTCTCAAGTTATGACGTGACAAAGGAAAATAGGGATTCATTTTTTAATATGAGATTAAAATTAGATGCGGATAACCAGAAACTCTCCTGACAAACAAAAACCGGAGATTCCTCAGATAATTTTAAGACAATTTAACCCAATTCACCTAGTCCGAAAATGCTTCCTAAGGGAGCTAGAGCTCTTAGGTTAGTGATAAGTCAATATAAACACCAAGCAGTTTATAACTAGACACTTGTTTGAGATTTTTGTTATTTATGAACATTAAAGAGCTTGAAACATAATCTTGAACTCGTTGCAGATCAGTTTTTAGTCTTGAACTAGGTTTGGTCCGGCAGAGAGTAATGTTATATCGTCAGCAAAGCTTATAAATTATTTTACTTTTGTATTTGTGATATCATTTATATATATTAAAAAAAGCAGAGGACCCAGAACTCTTCTTTGAGGAACTCCAACGTCAACATTTAATGAACTTGAAATTTCTCGGAACATCATGAACTGTTTCCTGTTTGTTAGGTACGATTTAATAATATCATGGCAGTTTCCCCGTATTCCAAAATTTTCCAGTTTTAATAAGAGGATATCATGGTTTACACAATGAAACGCTTTTGATAAGTTAATACACATCGCCATTACTTTTTTGTTTTCATCAAGGTTATGATATAATACTTATAATTAATTAAAAATACTCACAAGTCAAAAATTAAGACAAGTTTTGTAGAACTTGTAAACGACCATCAAAAATACACAATAACTTAAATAATTAAACTACGAAAATGTTTGCGTGTTGTAAGTGTACATTTTCGAAGTTTAATGTACACTTCTTGATTCAAAGAACAACTTTTAACGGTATTGATTTTACGTTATGATTATTAATAAATATATTACTATGTTCACAAGTTTATGCAGTTTGTTTGGTTGGACATTGAATTCTATAAACTCAGAAGTTTTAGTGTTGTAAACACGTATCAACGCATGTGATATCAAGTGCAATCCCGAGCACTTATTTGCGGGTAATGATGGCCGGCCGTCATCACCACTCATGTTATGTTTTCCCAAAATTTCAGATGCCAAGCAAGTATATTTATTTATTTATTTAATCGTATGGTACATTTTAAATATTGGATTGTGATGAAAGTGTTATGTACGGTGCCCCAGAAGATCAGTACAAACCTGTACAGTGTGGTGACGAAACCGTGTGCAATTGTGAATTGGTTCGCCTTGGCAAAGCATTTACTTCAAGGCTTAGGAAAACCACTAAAACCTAAACATGCCAACCCTTACCCACTCTAGTATTCACATGTAATAATATTAATTAAGTGTGTAATGTGATTGTGTTTTGTGAAATTGTGTTGTACTTTTTTTCCTAATTATCCGGGAGGGTCTTGATGGCCAGGTCCGGAAACCAAAGTGGTGATTCTCATGAACAACATGTTTTTCTTGTTGTCCATGGAGTACTGTAAGGTACTGATCACCTTCCATATTTTATATTTCCACCAAAAACCCCTAAAAAATACACACGAAAAAAACTCTAAAGAAAATTGACGTACGTTTTGATGCTAACAATTTAAAATATGAGAATAAAAGAGTAAAACTAAATGGAATTTTGAACAAATGGTGACTGCCTTGGATGCAATACGCAATGGCAAAAATGTCCGATAAGTTTCAAGAGCATTCTCAATTCTCAGAAGCACTTGCAGAACAGATTAAAAACTGGAAAAATCTCAGGTCCTTCTCTAGAAATAAATGTTATTCTCTTCGACATTTTTACCAATTTTCAACGGGTGGTTACTTAACCAATTCTCAAGGTTTTTATCTGCAACTCATCTGGTTTCTTTTCATCATAAACATTGATCATCGTCAAGTTTTCTTCGTTGGTCAGGGTTTCCAAAAAATTTTCCTTTTTGTAGCATCAAATTGTTATTTACGTCTCTTAACATCCCTTGCTTCTCCTTCTCCTTGAAGGGATCGAATACGATATTAAACTTCTTATAACACAGCCCCTGAACCTATATAGCAGTGGTATTCCATAAAACCTTCAAGACTGTGTCCATAATCTTTCCAAATTTTACTTACCTGCTCGATGCTTAGTGCTGTAGTGTCGTATACAGGGTAAAACTTTTCCTTGCGAAAAGACTCAAATTGTTTCCAAACTGATGGGGCTTCTTCGTATTGGTAGGGATGTTGTTATTCAATGCTTCATCTATTGTTTTTACCGTCTTTGGCAAATCTTGAGGTAATGCTTAAAACGCGAATAATTGAATTTTAATTGAAACAAATTGACACCGTTGGTTGCTATCAAAAAAATGAGACCAAGCCTCAATGATTAAAAACCCGTAAAATTTGAGAAATTGTATTCAGTGAGCGAGCCACATATTTCCATTCAGTTGTTATTTTATAGTCAGAAAGGGGTACCTCAGAAAAGTATCCGGTGAGAAATTAATTGCAGAATACTTAATGAATGTTTCTACTGCATGCAAGGTTATGTTTATAATAGTTTTAAAGATATTGTTTATTAAGAAAGTAAGTGCTTGGCTTAAATTGGAATTATACTTTGATATTTTATCAATGACTAGCTGACCCCAAGCCCCTAGGAGCCTCACGAACGAAGTAACACCGTTCCCTCAAGTGCGTTGTCTTTCCTACCAATGCAACAACACATTAGGCGACAGTACCACAAATCGAACGTTTTTCTTAAATAAACTTTTTCTTTATAGATTATAATTTAGAAATTATGGCTGTTTTAGTTTTCGTTTGAAATTTTTTCGGAAAAGTTTTTCGCTTATAACTTTTGAAAATACGTGAGGTAAAAAAAACTGAAACGGCCAAAAATGTTTATTTTTTTATCCGCATGAGATTCTTTTTGAATTTTGAAAATCAGTCCGAAAATAAGCGAGTTGTGGTCAAATTACGGCCCAATTTGTTTGAAATTTTAAATTTTTTAACCTCGAAGATGCCCTCGTACAAAAAAAATCTAAATTGAAAAATAAAGACACATCTTTCGTAAACTCGAAACTTTTTTCGAAACGAAAATATCTCGATGTCGAATCTGTTCCTAGCAACGTGAACAGAGAACCGATGTGATAAGAAAAATGTAAGTTAAGATTATTTTAGGATTTATTGTCAATTTGGTTGCCTATCTTGCAGGAGTGCTTATAAACTGTCCAATTACTTCTTTTAGGTGGTGTATACGTAACAGAAAACAAAATTTGCTTTGCATTTTTCTTTTACTTTTGTTGTTTCAATTAGTAAATAATTAACGATAAAAGTTGTCGATTTTACTATATATTTGAACATAAATTAAAAAATTAGTACAAACTACATAGCGAAATTTCGAGGAAAACGACCTCTTAAGGGTAGGAAGCCCTTAAGGCAAGAAGTATGGCAACTCAATTGTAAGAAATGCTTTCGTAATTACGTATTTTAAACGCAATTTCGCGAATTTTGATGCAATTTTAAATACTGTCATAAATTTACATTCAAAATTCAAAACATGTCAGTTTGTATTACCAACCTCAAACTTAAAAAAATCGATATGAATTTTTTTTCAAAAATATATTTTATTTATTTTACAAAATAGGCGCAAATTATAAAAAATACTGTATGATACTAGTTTACAAGGCATTTTGTCGCACTTGCGTAACTTACTTGTTGCATGCATGTAACGGTGTATATTTAAAAGAGTAATAATACGCTGATATTTACACGCTGTTTGTTACAATTAAATATGCCCCCACGTTAATAGCTTTATTTTGAATCAAATTTATTACTAATAAAATTAAGTATTACATATGTAATATTATATTGGATTAATCTGAATAACGGATCTATATAAAATGAAATGTTTACCAAGTGGAAAATGTAATTGTAACTTTATGCGAGTTTAAAGCAGGCGATTTGAAATTGTTATTTTTGCAAACGTTTAGTTGGCTATAATAATCGACGAATTGACTTATGTAACTGTTTACGCATCTGTCGACAAAGTCGTCTTCTCATAGTATTCAAATAATGTCTATGTAATAATACTATATTCCAACCGGCTGCTGACAAATAAGTGAAATTTTAGCATTCAGATAATTCTAGAAAAATGTGAGAGGTTTTTTGACGTTCTTTAAAACAAATATTTTATTCATTTTTTTACATTTTTGAAATGCTGAACTACTACTACTTCTACTACTACGTACTCCCTAACAATAGATATTATAAAATATTAAAAAACACCTTAGTTAATTCAAAGACAAACGGTTGCGTTTGCAAGTATGTTAATTGCACTAATTAGTCCGACATCAAGTCCAGCACGTAAACATAGACATTTTAAACAGTCTGGTAGTTGTGCACACTGTTTAAATAAAAACTCAAGTAAACCACTGCAATCACCTGAGAACAGGCATGTAAGTAACGATCCTAGTATCGTAGATAATAAAATTCCTAAACATTCGATCAGTTTTAAGATCAAACTGACTTGTACATTGAGGGTAACTAAAAAAAAATTTACTTAATAATAAGTTTAACGAATTACTTACTTTGACCATAAGCTTGATTGCAAAAGAGCACAGCGCAGAACACAACTAAAAAGACGTTCTTCATTTTCTGATGATTATGTATGCAATATCTACTGAGAGTTTAGTGATATTGTACTCAGAAATAATGCTACTTTTATACGAAATTCTACATTTGATTTTACGAAAAGTAGGGTTAAAAAACAAATATTTGATTTGCGTAAATAAGATAAAAATTGAAATTTTAATAACGTTCTTTGTCAAAAGTGCTAAATGAAGTGGTGTTTTTACTGGATCTAAGTAATTCACAATAACTGTAACGCCCGTTAATATTATTTCTAAAACTGTCTCGATAATCTTACCTAATGTTACCCGAATAAGATAAATTGATGAAAGAAGTTTAGAAAGCTTTTCGTCAAAACTAGCTAAATATCCCAATAGTAAAAACTGAATGGAAATAAGGATATTTGGCTTTTTACTTGATTTAAATTACTGACAACACAACTTTAGCTGATGTGATGTTAAGTATATGCGGTATTTGTTGCTATGATTGAAAATTGTTGGCATAACAATTATGTTGTACTTATATTTTCTTGCTTTAAAAAAAAATAACTGTCTAACTTTAAATAAAAACTTTCAAAGAATGTGGTTACAAATAGTAACTAAAAGTATTTCATATGCAAATGTAAATTAAAGGAATGATGTACAATAATAAACAGTAAATTTCATAGCATTTAATTATTACTTTGAAATATTAAATAATTATACTTTTAGTTTTGTATCTGACATTTTTAAAAATTATATGGTTTGATACTTAATAGTGCGGTGAATAGACGATTTTACGCTTTGTCGTTCCTTTACCTTCTTGGAAAAACGTGTTTATTAATTAATCAGTTAAACGACAAATAAAGAAACAAATGTAAAATTTATTTAAATACCTAATTTATTTGTGTAACATTAGATAAATCTCAAGTTGTAACTCAACTTGTAACTTATCTTATTTGTATGCGAACAATTAAAACTGATGGTGTAGGTTTCGTCACTTCCATGACAAAATAATCATTGAAATGTAATTTAAGTCATTTTTTATATACTTTGGTTAAGTGTATAATATGTAGTCATATAAGACAGATTTTACCAATTAAAAAGTAATTCAATTATAGCACTGTGGTAGGATCACAATCACAAAATGTTAAACTCCGGTATTTAAAAAGTGCACTTTATTGTTTATCAATTTACCATCATTGTCACTTTAGTAAATTTTAATGATCGCTTTATAATGTATAACAACGGCATCACTGTTTATATGTGATAGATTTATTGTTCACACCTAATATTAATGTAAATAACGTTAATATGGGAAAAGTAACACAATGAGTTCAACGTTTTCAAAGTTATCATTTTTGACTTTCTTAGAACGGTTTAAAAATATAGGATATACAAATTGTTTAGACAATGGAAAGATTTATAACTTTACTTTCTTTCCGTCAAAATATCGTATTATCAGTATTATGTAGGAATGTATTGCAACATTTGCAAGTCTGCTTCGTTGCATATACAAAGTATAGTTCAGGCATTATACAATGGTTTAGTGCATATTTGAAAATTATCTATGTTGGCAATAAATTTATTGACAGGCGGCTTTAGACTAAATCCAAATTTTTATTTTAGTTTAAAATGGCTCATTATTTTTTTACAATAATTAAGTTGCCTATAATACGAAACAACTCAAAACTCAAAAACTTTGTCGTACTTTCTCTATCTATCTACAATCTGCCTTAAGAAATATAATAATTAGATGGCAAATGTATATAAAAACTAAAATTAGCAGACGGCCCAAATTGTTAATTTTTGTCGACACACGAAATTATTTCAGAAAAAAAAATATGTTTTTAATTCGGCTGCTGTTCTCCTATTAGCATTTTAATATCAGTAAAACTGAGGATATTGAATGACTGACGTATGACAGATAATTGGTATAATCAGCTTTTTAATCATTTTAAAGTTGCGTTATTTTTTGAGCAATCTTTAATGTCATTGGCAAAGAATTGCTGCCTATAGGACAGTTGTCAGAAGAAGCAGCAGAACCAAATAACAAATATTTTCGTTTATATCGACAAAATTATGCAAGAAAGTTTTCCAGAAAAAGAATGCAATACTGATGTACTTAACAGGTTACTTTTGTGCTCAGACCCTTTCTTGACAAACATAAGACCTATATCGAAAAAAACCCATTTCTTACAGAAACATTACAAATGCTTCTTCCTAGTGAACCCACATTGAACATTTCAGATTCACGAACGTCGGAAAATGATTCTGACGAAGAACAATCGGCTGAACCAGAAATGTCTTCAGATGAAGAACCGTATCTTTAATCTATTGATTAATGACTTTTTAAAAATTTAAATAGATTTTTGTTGTTAAAATTTTTATTTGTTGTTTAATTTTGTATTTTGTTCATTAAAAGCAGTCCTTATTGTATAATACCATAATAAATTTGTATACAAATACATTTAAAACCAGTTATATACAAAAATAATTTTGGCAATCTTTTTGATTTAAGTACCTACTCCTATGACTAAATTTAATCAAGCTTGGTGAAACTGGCCCTTAGTGTTTATGTATAACCATTTTCACCACTTGATACTGTAACAAAACTTACCAAAATCCATATTTAAATAAATTAAACTTTCAATGTAAGGTTTTATTGTGATGAACTAACTGCGTGCGCGAACTGTCAAACGCGCCACCTGTCAAAAGCGCTTAAAAGGCTGTTCTATCACTCGGGACAATTTCAGATTTCTAGTAGGCGGTTCACTATTTTTATTTCTTGTTACATAAATAGCTATTTGTTGTTTTTTCTGTTTCTAAAACTGTTTAAAATGCACGTCATGTACAAAAAAATTGACATCAACAATTCAACAATATATTATTTATCTATTAATATTAATCGGCTTCCAGGTCTGGCCTGTTGCGCTCAGAAAAATTCGTCCGCGAGTACATTCATTTCACAATTCTCCAAGAGTTTTCAGTATTTATCGTTTACTTAATGTTAATTTTTCTCATTGATTTTTAAGTAAAATTAAAAAAGTAGGGTTGTCAGAAAATTATTATCTATGTCGCGCAGGAGTCGAAATTTGGGCTTATAAGGAAATCCATTTTTCTGTTATTTTACGTTTTAATTAAATTAAATACAACGAAAACGAAAATTTAAAAAAATAGCTCCTGCACGACATAAATAATAATGTTAGCTATATGTTTGTGCAAAATTAGGAAAACATTTTTAAAAATAAGCGAGATAAATTTACATAAACTTTATAGCTCCCTGAGAGAACAGCCTTAAGTTTTCTGAAATTATCCAATTTTCTTAATTTTTCTTTCTGTAAAAACCTTCTATAAAGTATTGCAAAAATTAATAAAAAAGATGAATGAAATCAGTAAAGCCGTTCTCAAGTTATGACGTGACAAAGGAAAATAGGATTCATTTTTAATATGAGATTAAAATTAGATGCGGATAACCTATACAGGGTGTCCAGAAGCTCTCCTGACAAACGAAAACCGGAGATTCCTCAGATAATTTTAAGACAATTTAACCCAATTCACCTAGTCCGAAAATGCTTCCTAAGGGAGCTAGAGCTCTTAGGTTAGTGATAAGTCAATATAAACACCAAGCAGTTTATAACTAGACACTTGTTTGAAATTTTTGTTATTTATGAACATTAAAGAGCTTGAAACATAATCTTGAACTCGTTGCAGATCAGTTTTTAAGTCTTGAACTAGGTTTGGTCCGGCAGAGAGTAATGTTATATCGTCAGCAAAGCTTATAAATTATTTTACTTTTTGTATTTGTGATATCATTTATATATATTAAAAAAAGCAGAGGACCTAGAACTCTTCCTTGAAGAACTCCAACGTCAACATTTAATGAACTTGAAATTTTTCCTCGGAACATCATGAACTGTTTCCTGTTTGTTAGGTACGATTTAATAATATCATGGCAGTTTCCCCGTATTTCAAAATTTTCCAGTATTGATAGGAGGATACCATGGTTTACACAATGAAACGCTTTTGATAAGTCAATACACATCGCCATTACTTTTTTGTTTTCATCAAGGTTATGATATAATACTTATAATTAATTAAAAATACTCACAAGTCAAAAATTAAGACAAGTTTTGTAGAACTTTGTAAACGACCATCAAAAATACACAATAACTTAAATAATTAAACTACGAAAATGTTTGCGTGTTGTAAGTGTTGCATTTCGAAGTTTAATGTACACTTCTTACTTCAGAGAACAACTTTTAACGGTATTGATTTTACGTTATGATTATTAATAAATGTATTACTATGATCACAAGTTTATGCAGTTTGTTTGGTTGGACATTCAATTCTATAAACTCAGAAGTTTTAGTGTTGTAAACACGTATCAACGCATGTGATTTTACGTGCAATCCCGAGCACCTATTTGCGGATAATGATGGCCGGCCGTCATCACCACTCATGTTATGTTTTCCCAAAATTTCAGGTGCCAAGCAAGTATATTTATTTATTTATTTAATCGTATGGTACATTTTAAATATTGGATTGTGATGTAAGTGTTATGTATGGTGCCCCAGAAAATCAGTATAAACCTGTACAGTGTGGTGACGAAACCGTGTGCAATTGTGGATTGGTTCGCCTTGGCAAAGCATTTACTTCAAGGCTTAGGAAAACCACTAAGACCTAAACATGCCAACCCTTACCCACCCTAGTATTCACATGTAATAATATTAATTAAGTGTGTAATGTGATTGTGTTTTGTGAAATTGTGTTGTACATTTTTTCCTAATTATCCGGGAGGGTCTTGATGACCAGGTCCGGAAACCAAAGTGACGATTCTCAGGAACAACATGTTTTTCATGTTGTCCATGGAGTACTGTAAGGTACTGATCATCTTCCATATTTTATATTTGCACCAAAAACCCTTAAAAAAACACACACGAAACAACTCTAAAGAAAATTGACGTACGTTTTGACGCTAACAATTTAAAATATGAGAATAACGAGTAAAACTAAATGGAATTTTGAACAAATGGCGACTGCCTTGGATGCAATACGCAATGGCAGAAATATCCGATAAGTTTCAAGAGCATCCTCAATTCTCAGAAGCACTTGCAGGACAGATTAAAAACTGGAAAAACCTCAGGTCCTTCCCTAGAAATAAATCTTATTCCCTTCGAGATTTTTACCAATTTTCAACGGTTGGTTACTTAACCAATTCTCAAGGTTTTTATCTGCAACTCATCTGGTTTCTTTTCATCATAAACATTGATCGTCAAGTTTTCTTCGTTGGTCAGGGTTTCCAAAAAATTTTCCTTTTTGTAGCATCAAATTGTTATTTACGTCTCTTAACATCCCTTGCTTCTCCTTCTCCTTGAAGGGATCGAATACGATATTAAACTTCTTATAACACAGCCCCTGAACCTATATAGCAGTGGTATTCCATAAAACCTTCAAGATTGTGTCCATAATCTTTCCAAATTTTACTTATCTGCTCGATGCTTAGTGCTGTAGTGTCGTATACAGGGTAAAACTTTTACTTGCGAAAAGACTCAAATTGTTTCCAAACTGATGGGGCTTCTTCGTATTGGTAGGGATGTTGTTACTCAATGCTTCATCTATTGTTTTTTACCGTCTTTGGCAAATCTTGAGGTAATGCTTAAAAACGCGAATAATTGAATTTTAATTGAAACAAATTGACACGGTTGGTTGTTATCAAAAAAATGAGACCAAGCCTCAATGATTAAAAACCCGTAAAATTTGAGAAATTGTATTCAGTGAGCGAGCCACATATTTCCATTCAGTTGTTATTCTATAGTCAGAAAGGGGTACCTCAGAAAAGTATCCGGTGAGAAATTAATGCAGAATACTTAATGAATATTTCTACTGCATGCAAGGTTATGTTTATAATAGTTTTAAAGATATTGTTTATTAAGAAAGTAAGTGCTTGGCTTAAATTGGAATTATACTTTGATATTTTATCAATGACTAGCTGACCCCAGGCCCCTAAGAGCCTCACGAACTAAGTAACACCGTTCCCTCAAGTGCGTTGTCTTTCCTACCAATGCAACAACACATTAGGCGGCAGGACCACAAACCGAACGTTTTTCTTAAATAAACTTTTTCTTTATCGATTATAATTTAGAAATTATGGCTGTTTTAGTTTTCGTTTGAAATTTTTCGGAAAAGTTTTTTGCTTATAACTTTGAAAATACGTGAGGTCAAAAAAAACTGAAACGGCGAAAATGTTTATTTTTTATTCGCATGATATTCTTTTGAATTTTGAAAATCAGTCCGAAAATAAGCGAGTTGTGGTCAAATTACGGCTCAATTTGTTTGAAATTTTGTTGACTGTTTTAAATATTTTTTAACCTCGAAGATGCCCTCGTACAAAAAAAATCTAAATTGAAAAATAAAGACACATCTTTCGTAAACTCGAAACTTTTTCGAAACGAAAATATCTCGATGTCGAATCTGTTCCTAGCAACGTGAACAGAGAACCGATGTGATAAGAAAAATGTAAGTTAAGATTATTTTAGGATTTATTGTCAATTTGGTTGCCTATCTTGCAGGAGTGCTTATAAACTGTCCAATTACTTCTTTTAGGTGGTGTATACGTAACAGAAAAAAAATTTGCTTTGCAATTAAATTAAAGTTTAAATGTCTGCATTTTTCTTTTACTTTTGTTGTTTCAATTAGTAAATAATTAACGATAAAAGTTGTCGATTTTACTATATATTTGAACATAAATTAAAAAAATTAGTACAAACTACATAGCGAAATCTCGAGGAAAACGACCTCTTAAGGGTAGGAAGCCCTAAGGCAAGAAGTATGGCAACTCAATTGTAAGAAATGCTTTCGTAATTACGTATTTTAAACGCAATTTCGCGAATTTTTGATGCAATTTTAAATACTGTCATAAATTTACATTCAAAATTCAAAACATGTCAGTTTGTATTACCAACCTCAAACTTAAAAAAAATCGACATTAATTTTTTTTCAAAAATATATTTTATTTATTTTACAAAAATTGCGTAACTTACTTGTTGCATGCATGTAACGGTGTATATTTAAAAGAGTAATAATACGCTGATATTTACACGCTGTTTGTCACAATTAAATATGCCCCCACGTTAATAGCTTTATTATGAATCAAATTAATCAGTTATCACTAATAAAATTAAGTATTACATATGTAATATTATATTGATTAATCTGAATAACGGATCTATATAAAATGAAATGTTTACCAAGTGGAAAATGTAATTGTAACTTTATGCGAGTTTAAAGCAGGCGATTTGAAATTGTTATTTTTGCAAACGTTTAGTTGGCTATAATAATCGACGAATTGATTTATGTAACTGTTTACGCATCTGTCGACAAAGTCGTCTCTCATAGTATTCAAATAATGTCTATGTAATAATACTATATTCCAACCGGCTGCTGACAAATAAGTGAAATTTTAGCATTCAGATAATTCCTAGAAAATGTGAGAGGTTTTTTGACGTTCTTTAAAACAAATATTTTATTCATTTTTTACATTTTTGAAATGCTGAACTACTACTACTTCTACTACTACGTACTCCCTAACAATAGATATTATAAAATATTAAAAACACCTTAGTTAATTCAAAGACAAACGGTTGCGTTTGCAAGTATGTTAATTGCACTAATTAGTCCGACATCAAGTCCAGCACGTAAACATAGACATTTTAAACAGTCTGGTAGTTGTGCACACTGTTTAAATAAAAACTCAAGTAAACCACTGCAATCACCTGAGAACACGCATGTAAGTAACGATCCTAGTATCGTAGATAATAAAATTCCTAAACATTCGATCAGTTTTAAGATCAAACTGATTTGAACATTGAGGGTAACTAAAAAAAAAATTTATTTAATAATAAGTTTAACGAATTACTTACTTTGACCATAAGCTTCATTGCAAAAGAGCACAGCGCAGAACACAACTAAAAAGACGTTCTTCATTTTCTGATGATTATGTATGCAATATCTACTGAGAGTTTAGTGATATTGTACTCAGAAATAATGCTGCTTTTATACGAAATTCTACATTTCATTTTACGAAAAGTAGGGTTAAAAACAAATATTTGATTTGCGTAAATAAGATAAAAATTGAAATTTTAATAACGTTCTTTGTCAAAAGTGCTAAATGAAGTGGTTTTTTTTGCTGATCTAAGTAATTCACAATAACTGTAACGCCCGTTAATATTATTTCTAAAACTGTCTCGATAATCTTACCTATTGTTACCCGAATAAGATAAATTGATGAAAGAAGTTTAGAAAGCTTTTCGTCAAAACTAGCTAAATACCCCAATAGTAAAACTGAATGGAAATAAGAATATTTGGCTTTTTACTTGATTTAAATTACTGACAACACAACTTTAGCTGATGTGATGTTAAGTCTATGCGGTATTTGTTGCTATGATTGAAAATTGTTGGCATAACAATTATGTTGTACTTATATTTTCTTGCTTTTAAAAAAAAAAATAACCGTCTAACTTTAAATAAAACTTTCAAAGAATGTGGTTACAAATAGTAACTAAAAATATTTCATATGCAAATGTAAATTAAAGGAATGATGTACAATAATAAACAGTAAATTTCATAGCACATAATTATTACTTTGAAATATTAAATAATTATACTTTTAGTTTTGTATCTGACATTTTTACAAATTATATGGTTTGATACTTAATAGTGCGGTGAATAGACGATTTTACGCTTTGTCGTTCCTTTACCTTCTTGGAAAAACGTGTTTATTAATTAATCAGTTAAACGACAAATAAGAAAACAAACGTAAAATTTATTTAAATACCTAATTTATTTGTGTAACATTAGATAAATATCAAGTTGTAACTCAACTTGTAACTTATCTTATTTGTATGCGAACAATTAAAACTGATGGTGTAGGTTTCGTCACTTCCATGACAAAATAATCATTGAAATGTAATTTAAGTCATTTTTTTATATACTTTGGTTAAGTGTATAATATGTAGTCATATAAGACTGATTTTACCAATTAAAAGTAATTCAATTATAGCACTGTGGTAGAAAAAGTAACAAAATGAGTTCAACGTTTTCAAAGTTATCATTTCTTGACTTTCTTAGAACGGTTTAAAAATATAGGATATACAAATTGTTTAGACAATGGAAAGATTTATAACTTTACTTTCTTTCCGTCAAAATATCGTATTATTAGTATTATGTAGGAATGTTATGAGTGATTTTGCAACATTTTGCAAGTCTGCATATACAAAGTATAGTTCAGGCATTATACAATGGTTTAGTGCATATTTGAAAACCATCTATGTTGGCAATAAATTTATTGACAGGCGGCTTTAGACTAAATCCAAATTTTATTTTAGTTTAAAATGGCTCATTTTTTTACAATAATCAAGTTGCCTATAATACGAAACAACTCAAAATTCAAAAAAACTTTGTCGTACTTTCTCTATCTATCTACAATCTGCCTTAAGAAATATAATAATTAGATGGCAAATGTATATAAAAACTAAAATTAGCAGACGGCCCAAATTGTTAATTTTGTCGACACACGAAATTATTTCAGAAAAAATATGTTTTAATTCGGCTGCTGTTCTCCTATTAGCATTTTAATACCAGTAAAACCGAGGATATTGAGTGACTGACGTATGACAGATAATTGGTAGAAACAGCTTTTTAATCATTTTCAAGTTGCGTTATTTTTTGAGCAATCTTTAATGTCATTGGAAAGAATTGCTGCCTATAGGACAGTTGTCAGAAGAAGCAGCAGAACCAAATAACAAATATTTTCGTTTATATCGACAAAATTATGCGAGAAAGTTTTCCAGAAAAGAATGCAATACTGATGTACTTAACAGGTTACTTTTGTGCTCAGACCCTTTCTTGACAAACATAAGACCTATATCGAAAAACCATTTCTTACAGAAACATTACAAATGCTTCTTCCTAGTGAACCCACATTGAACATTTCAGATTCACGAACGTCGGAAAATGATTCTGACGAAGAACAATCGGCTGAACCAGAAATGTCTTCAGATGAAGTACCGTATCTTTAATCTACTGATTAATGACTTTTAAAAATTTAAATAGATTTTTGTTGTTAAAGTTTTATTTGTTGTTTAATTTGTATTTTGTTCATTAAAAGCAGTCCTTATTGTATAATACCATAATAAATTTGTATATAAATACATTTAAAACCAGTTATATACAAAAATAATTTTGGCAATCTTTTGATTCAAGTACCTACTCCTATGACTAAATTTAATCAAGCTTGGTGAAACTGGCCCTTAGTGTTTATGTATAACCATTTTCACCACTTGATACTGTAACAAAACTTACCAAAATCCATATTTAAATAAATTAAACTTTCAATGTAAGGTTTTATTGTGATGAACTAACTGCGCGTGCGCGAACTGTCAAACGCGCCACCTGTCAAAAGCGCTTAAGGCTGTTTTATCACTCGGTACAATTTCAGATTTCTAGTAGGCGGTTCACTATTTTTAATTTCTTGTTACATAAATAGCTATTTGTTGTTTTTCTGTTTCTAAAACTGTTTAAATGCATGTCATGTACAAAAAAATTGACATCAACAATTCAACAATATATTATTTATCTATTAATATTAATCGGCTTCCAGGTCTGGCCTGTTGCGCTCAGAAAAATTCGCCCGCGAGCACATTCATTTCACAATTCTCCAAGAGTTTTTAGTATTTATCGTTTACTTAATGTTAATGTTTCTCATTGATTTTTAAGTAAAATTAAAAAAAAGTAGGGTTCTCAGAAAATTATTATCTATGTCGCGCAGGAGTCGAAATTTGGGCTTATAAAGAAATCCATTTTTCTGTTATTTTAGGTTTTAATTAAATTAAATACAACGAAGACGAAAATTTAAAAAAATAGCTCCTGCACGACATAAATAATAATGTTAGCTATATGTTTGTGCAAAATTAGGAAAACATTTTTAAAAATAAGCGAGATAAATTTACATAAACTTTATAGCTCCCTGAGAGCCTTAAGTTTTCTGAAATTTTCCAATTTTCTTAATTTTTCTTTCTGTAAAAACCTTCTATGAAGTATTGCAAAATTAATAAAAAAGATGAATGAAATCGGTAAAGCCGTTCTCAAGTTATGATGTGACAAAGGAAAATAGGGATTCATTTTTATATATGAGATTAAAATTAGATGCGGATAACCATACAGAGTGTCCAGAAACTCTCCTGACAAACAAAAACTGGAGATTCCTCCAGAAAATTTTAAGACAATTTAACCCAATTCACCTACTCCGAAAATGCTTCCTAAGGGAGCTAGAGCTCTTAGGTTAGTGATAAGTCAATATAAACACCAAGCAGTTTATAACTAGACACTTGTTTGAGATTTTTGTTATTTATGAACATTAAAGAGCTTGAAACATAATCTTGAACTCGTTGCAGATCAGTTTTTAAGTCTTGAACTAGGTTTGGTCCGGCAGAGAGTAATGTTATATCGTCAACAAAGCTTATAAATTATTTTACTTTTGTATTTGTGTTATCATTTATATATATTAAAAAAAGCAGAGGACCCAGAACACTTCCTTGAGAAACTCCAACGTCAACATTTAATGAACTTGAAATTTCTCCTCGGAACATCACGAACTGTTTCCTGTTTGTTAGGTACGATTTAATAATATCATGGCAGTTTCCCCGTATTTCAAAATTTTCCAGTATTAATAGGAGGTTACACAATGAGACGCTTTTGATAAGTCAATACACATCGCCATTACTTTTTGTTTTCATCAAGGTTATGATATAATACTTATAAATAATTAAAAATACTCACAAGTAAAAAATTAACACAAGTTTTGTAGAACTTTGTAAACGACCATCAAAATACACAATAACTTAAATAATTAAACTACGAAAATGTTTGGTGTTGTAAGTGTACAGGGTGTCCCAACGATAGAGTAAAGTAAGTTTATGCTTAACTGATATTATTTTTGAAAAATTTTATCATCCACAAGGTAAAGATAAAAACGCACATACTTTAAAAATATGGGAAGACTACAGGGTGCAAGTTGCATTTAAAAATTTTGTTTGCCATTTTCATGGTGCTAATAAATGGGCAGTTTCTCCGTTATTTTACAATTCAAAATTTCTGTATTTGGTAAAACAAATAAGTAGTAATAGATGAATGTTTAATCCAAATAATTTTGGTAATTTTGTAAACAGGGTGTTTATTATAAACGTTCAAATTGAAAATCTTCAAATTAAAAAACTTAGGTTTTTAAATGGAATACCCTGTATATTTTTATTTTGTTTTATTAAGAATTAAAAACCTATAGTTTTTGTTAAATATGTCCTAGACCTATCTCTAATATCTGTCAAGATATTTCCATTTTTCCAATTAGCTACATTATATTTGTTAGCAGGACATCGTATGAATCGTGGTAGCCGTGAAAACAACTACGAAGGTAAATAACCAAGTAATTTATAAAAAAAGGCTTAAAGAGAATATTTAAGTTCTAGTCAATATACCTTCTTAATAAATATTCAAATAGGCGACCTTCTTGTTGAATACACATATGTATCCGTTTTTAGGTTCCGTCTCCCTTTAGATAACATTTTTTAAAGCTGTCACTGCACAACAAACTTGTCGAATTGCGTTTTGCATATCTTCCCTTGTTGTTGGTTTGTTGACATATACTCGGTCTTTATGTAACCCCATAAGAAAAAATCCAATGGAGTTAAATCGCATGACCTTGGTGGCCATGATATAAAGCCTCCACGTCCTATCCATTTTTGTGGATATTGCTGATCCAAGAATTGCTTTGCCTCGCGATAAAAATGTGGAGGTGCACCATCATGTTACAGCCACATATTTAGGCGTTTTATTAAATTAACATCCTCAAGTAGCGGAGGCATTTTCTCACGTAAGAAATGTAAACAGCTGCGTCCAGATAAAGACTCATCAAAAAATAGATACCGATAATTTGGTTGTGAAGGATACCACACCACACATTTACTGACCAATGATTTTGATTTTGAACTTCCTGCATTCAGAAAGGATTTTCAATCGCATAATAATGCATATTATGCCGATTTACAGACCCATTGCTTTTGAACGTTGCCTCATCAGAAAATATAATTTTGCACAAATAGTCGTTAGTTGATTGCAATTGTTGATTCACTGTATTACAGAATCGAACTCGTCTTGCAAAATCCTCTTCTCGCAATTCTTGATGAAGCTCAATATGATATGGATGATATTTATATTTTTTTGTTGTTCGGTTAACATTTGATTTGGTATTGTCACATAACGTCGCTAATGTTCTGCAACTAACCTGGGGATTTTCTTGAAGATTTAGCAATAGTTGTAGTTCTTTGTCTTCATAAGCTGCTTTTTATTGACAACTTCACGTTTTGAGTATTTAACACTACCGCTAGAATCAAATCTGTCCATAACGTTTTGGAAGTACATAGCAGTGGGAATACGACGATCAGGATACTTTATTCTGTAAATTCTGTTTGCCAGCAGAAGACTTTTTTCAGCTTCTCCCAACACATATATCATATCGATTAACTCGTTTAAAGGATAATCCATGACCAACACAAAATCGCACAATGAAACGAAAAAAACAAGATGTGTTTAATTTTGACACATTACTTTGTTTACCTTCGCAGTTGTTTTCATGGCTACCGCGATTCATACGATGTCCTGCTAACAAATATAATGTAGCTAATTGAAAATGGAAATATCTTGACAGATATTAGAGATAGGTGTAGGACATATTTAACAAAAACTATAGGTTTTTAATTCTTAATAAAAAAATAAAAATATACAGGGTATTCCATTTAAAAACACCTAAGTTTTTTAATTTGAAAATTTTCGAATTTGAACGTTTATAATAAACACCCTGTTCACAAAATTACCAAAATTTTTTGGAATAAACATTCATCTATTATTACTTATTTGTTTTACCAAATACAGAAATTTTGAATTGTAAAATAACGGAGAAACTGCCCATTTATTAGCACCATGAAAATGGCAAATAAAATTTTTAAATGCAATATATCTTAAACACTATCAAATTTCAACTAATGTTGCATATGACAAAAATTGTTTGCATGAACACGTAGAATTCAAAAGCAAAATAAAATTCTGGGTATTTCATTTAAAAAAACCATACTTTTTCATGCCCTGGTTTCCTGACTCACCCTGTATATCTTCCAATATGTGCTTTTTTACCCTTACCTTGTGGACGATAAAATTTTTCAAAAATAATATCAATTAAGCACAAAACTTACTTTCCTCTATCGTTGGGACACCCTGTACATTTCGAAGTTTAATGTACACTTCTTACTTCAAAGAACAACTTTTAACGGTATTGATTTTACGTTATGATTATTAATAAATGTATTACTATGATCACAAGTTTATGCAGTTTGTTTGGTTGGACATTCAATTCTATAAACTCAGAAGTTTTAGTGTTGTAAACACGTATCAACGCATGTGATTTTACGTGCAATCCCGAGCACCTATTTGCGGGTAATGATGGCCGGCCGTCATCACCACTCATGATATGTTTTCCCAAAATTGCAGATGCCAAGCAAGTATATGAGAATAACGAGTAAAACTAAATGGAATTTTGAACAAATGGCGACTGCCTTGGATGCAATACGCAATGGCAGAAATGTCCGATAAGTTTCAAGAGCATCCTCAATTCTCAGAAGCACTTGCAGAACAGATTAAAAACTGGAAAAATCTCAGGTCCTTCTCTAGAAGTAAATGTTATTCCCTTCGAGATTTTTACCAATTTTCAACGGTTGGTTACTTAACCAATTCTCAAGGTTTTTTTAACCACTGGGTATACCATCCCTTATTTGCTGGTTTATTCCACGAATGATTCATCGTAACGAACTGCCTGTCTGTAGTAACATGTTCACCTCGTTTTGAGAGCATCTTCTGCAGTAACCTGAAATGTAAAATATCAGTTAAATCTGACTAGAAGATTTCTCAGTTATAGGTACCTGACTTGGCATAAATTTGGTGTAACTCGATTGGAGATTAACCAATTGCTGTCGCTTAATCTTTGAGCACCCTCTTGGCATTTTTTGAACACACTAGGTTGTATTCCACACAATTCGTTTCATTTCCATTGTATCTAATTCTTTTTAAAATATGAGATCAAACAGTTTGCTGCTTCGTTCCTCTCCATGCCAGTTGCGTCCCGTAATTTAATAAAACTTTATCTGCAACTCATCTGGTTTCTTTCCATCCCAAGCATTGATCATCGTCAAGTTTTCTTCGTTGGTCAGGGTTTCCAAAAAATTTTCCTTTTGTAGAATCAAATTGTTATTTACGTCTCTTAACATCCCTTGCTTCTCCTTCTCCTTGAACGGATCGAATACGATATTAAACTTCTTATAATACAGTCCCTAAACATATATAGCAGTGGTATTCCATAAAACCTTCAACACTGTGTCCATAATCTTTTCAAATTTCACTTATCTGCTCGATGCTTAGTGCTGTAGTGTCGTATACAAGGTAAAACTTTTCCTTGCGAAAAGACTCAAATTGTTTCCCAACTGATGGGGCTTCTTCGTATTGGTAGGGATGTTGTTATTCAATGCTTCATCTATCGTTTTTTTACCGTCTTTGGCAAATCTTGAGGTAATGCTTAAAAATGCGAATAATTGAATTTTAATTCGAAACAAATTGACACCGTTGGTTGCTATCAAAAAAATGAGACCAAGCCTCAATGATTAAAAACCCGTAAAATTTGAGAAATTGTATTCAGTGAGCGAGCCACATATTTCCATTCAGTTGTTATTCTATAGTCAGAAAGGGTACCTCAGAAAAGTATCCGGTGAGAAATTAATTGCAGAATACTTAATGAATGTTTCTACTGCATGCAAGGTTATGTTTATAATAGTTTTAAAGATATTGTTTATTAAGAAAGTAAGTGCTTGGCTTAAATTGAAATTATACTTTGATATTTTATCAATGACTAGCTGACCCCAGGCCCCTAGGAGCCTCACGAACGAAGTAACACCGTTCCCTCAAGTGCGTTGTCTTTCCTACCAATGCAACAACACATTAGGGGACAGGAACACAAATCGAACGTTTTTCTTAAATAAACTTTTTCTTTATCGATTATAATTTAGAAATTATGGCTGTTTTAGTTTTCGTTTATAACTTTTGAAAATACGTGAGGTCAAAAAAAAAAAACTGAAACGGCGAAAAATGTTTATTTCTTTATCCGCATGAGATTCTTTTTGAATTTTGAAAATCAGTCCGAAAATAAGCGAGTTGTGGTCAAATTACGGCCCAATTTGTTTGAAATTTTGTTGACTATTTTAAATATTTATTAACCTCGAAGATGCCCTCGTATAAAAAAAATCTAAATTGAAAAATAAGGACACATCTTTCGTAAACTCGAAACTTTTTTCGAAACGAAAATATCTCGAGGTCGAATCTGTTCCTAGCAACGTGAACAGAGAACCGATGTGATAAGAAAATGTAAGTTAAGATTATTTTAGGATTTATTGTCAATTTGGTTGCCTATCTTGCAGGAGTGCTTATAAACTGTCCAATTACTCTTTTAGGTGGTGTATACGTAACAGAAAACAAAATTTGCTTTGCAATCAAATTAAAGTTTAAATGTCTGCATTTTTCTTTTACTTTTGTTGTTTCAATTAGTAAATAATTAACGATAAAAGTTGTCGATTTTACTATATATTTGAACATAAATTAAAAAGTTGTACAAACTACATAGCAAAATCTCGAGGAAAACGACCTCTTAAGGGTAGGAAGCCCTTAAGGCAAGAAGTATGGCAACTCAATTGTAAGAAATGCTTTCGTAATTACGTATTTTAAACGCAATTTCCCGAATTTTTGATGCAATTTTAAATACTGTCATAAATTTACATTCAAAATTCAAAACATGTCAGTTTGTATTACCAAACTCAAACTTAAAAAAATCGATATGAATTTTTTTTTCAAAATATATTTTATTTATTTTACAAAATAGGCGCAAATTACAAAAAATACTGTATGATACTAGTTTACAAGGCATTTTGTCGCACTTGCGTAACTTACTTGTTGCATGCATGTAACGGTGTATATTTAAAAAGTAATAATACGCTGATATTTACACGCTGTTTGTCACAATTAAATATGCCCCCACGTTAATAGCTTTATTATGAATCAAATTAATCAGTTATCACTAATAAAATTAAGTATTACATATGTAATATTATATTGGATTAATCTGAATAACGGATCTATATAAATGAAATGTTTACCAAGTGGAAAATGTAATTGTAACTTTATGCGAGTTTAAAGCAGGCGATTTGAAATTGTTATTTTTGCAAACGTTTAGTTGGCTATAATAATCGACGAATTGACTTATTGAACTGCTTACGCATCTGTCGAGAAAGTCGTCTTCTCATAGTATTCAAATAATGTCTATGTAATAATACTATATTCCAACCGGCTGCTGACAAATAAGTGAAATTTTAGCATTCAGATAATTCTAGAAAAATGTGAGAGGTTTTTGACGTTCTTTAAAACAAATATTTTATTCATTTTTTACATTTTTGAAATGCTGAACTACTACTACTTCTACTACTACGTACTCCTAACAATAGATATTATAAAATATTAAAAAACACCTTAGTTAATTCAAAGACAAACGGTTGCGTTTGCAAGTATGTTAATTGCACTAATTAGTCCGACATCAAGTCCAGCACGTAAACATAGACATTTTAAACAGTCTGGTAGTTGTGCACACTGTTTAAATAAAAACTCAAGTAAACCACTGCAATCACCTGATAACAGGCATGTAAGTAACGATCCTAGTATCGTAGATAATAAAGCTCCTAAACATTCGATCAGTTTTAAGATCAAACTGACTTGTACATTGAGGGTAACTAAAAAAATTTACTTAATAATAAGTTTAACGAATTACTTACTTTGACCATAAGCTTGATTGCAAAGAGCACAGCGCAGAACACAACTAAAAAGACGTTCTTCATTTTCGGATGATTATGTATGCAATATCTACTGAGAGTTTAGTGATATTGTACTCAGAAATAATGCGGTTTTTATACGAAATTCTACATTTGATTTTACGAAAAGTAGGGTTAAAAAACAAATATTTGATTTGCGTAAATAAGATAAAAAATTGAAATTTTAATAACGTTCTTTGTCAAAAGTGCTAAATGAAGTGGTGTTTTTTGCTGGATCTAAGTAACTCACAATAACTGTAACGCCCGTTAATATTATTTCTAAAACTGTCTCGATAATCTTACCTAATGTTACTCGAATAAGATAAATTGATGAAAGAAGTTTAGAAAGTTTTCGTCAAAACTAGCTAAATATCCCAATAGTAATAACTGAATGGAAATAAGGATATTTGGCTTTTACTTGATTTAAATTACTGACAACACAACTTTAGCTGATGTGATGTTAAGTATATGCGGTATTTGTTGCTATGATTGAAAATTGTTGGCATAACAATTATGTTGTACTTATATTTTCTTGCTTTAAAAAAAATAACCGTCTAACTTTAAATAAAAACTTTCAAAGAATGTGGTTACAAATAGTAACTAAAAAGTATTTCATATGCAAATGTAAATTAAAGGAATGATGTACAATAATAAACAGTAAATTTCATAGCATTTAATTATTATTTTGAAATATTAAATAATACTTTTAGTTTTGTATCTGACATTTTTACAAATTATATGGTTTGATACTTAATAGTGCGGTGAATAGACGATTTTACGCTTTGTCGTTCCTTTACCTTCTTGGAAAAACGTGTTTATTAATTAATCAGTTAAACGACAAATAAGGAAACAAATTGTAAAATTTATTTAAATACCTAATTTATTTGTGTAACATTAGATAAATCTCAAGTTGTAACTCAACTTGTAACTTATCTTATTTGTATGCGAACAATTAAAACTGATGGTGTAGGTTTCGTCACTTCCATGACAAAATAATCATTGAAATGTAATTTAAGTCATTTTTTATATACTTTGGTTAAGTGTATAATATGTAGTCATATAAGACTGATTTTACCAATTAAAAAGTAATTCAATTATAGCACTGTGGTAGAAAAGTAACAAAATGAGTTCAACGTTTTCAAAGTTATCATTCTTGACTTTCTTAGAACGGTTTAAAAATATAGGATATACAAATTGTTTAGACAATGGAAAGATTTATAAGTTTACTTTCTTTCAGTTAAAATATCGTATTATTAGTATTATGTAGGAATGTAATGAGTGATTTTGCAACATTTTGCAAGTCTGCCTCGTTGCATATACAAAGTATAGTTCAGCCATTATACAATGGTTTAGTGCATATTTGAAAACCATCTATGTTGGCGATAAATTTATTGACAGGCGGCTTTAGACTACATTAAAATTTTTATTTTAGTTTAAAATGGCTCAATTTTTTTTACAATAATCAGGTTGCCTATAATACGAAAACAACTCAAAACTCAAAAACTTTGTCGTACCTTCTCTATCTATCTACAATCTGCCATAAGAAATATAAAAATTAGATGGCAAATGTATATAAAAACTAAAATTAGCAGACGGCCCAAATTGTTAATTTTTGTCGACACACGAAATTATTTCAGAAAAAAAAATATGTTTTTAATTCGGCTGCTGTTCTCTTATTAGCATTTTAATATCAGTAAAACCGAGGATATTGAGTGACTGACGTATGACAGATAATTGGTATAAACAGCTTTTTAATCATTTTAAAGTTGCGTTATTTTTTGATCAATCTTTAATGTCATTGGGAAAGAATTGCTGCCTATAGGACAGTTGTCAGAAGAAGCAGCAGAACCGAATAACAAATATTTTCGTTTATATCGACAAAATTATGCGAGAAAGTTTTCCAGAAAAGAATGCAATACTGATGTACTTAACAGGTTACTTTTGTGCTCAGACCCTTTCTTGACAAACATAAGACCTATATCGAAAAAAAACCCATTTCTTACAGAAACATTACAAATGCTTCTTCCTAGTGAACCCACATTGAACATTTCAGATTCACGAACGTCGGAAAATGATTCTGACGAAGAACAATCGGCTGAACCAGAAATGTCTTCAGATGAAGTACCGTATCTTTAATCTACTGATTAATGACTTTTTAAAAATTTAAATAGATTTTTGTTGTTAAAGTTTTTATTTGTTGTTTAATTTTGTATTTTGTTCATTAAAAGCAGTCCTTATTGTATAATATCATCATAAATTTGTATATAAATACATTTAAAACCAGTTATATACAAAAAATAATTTTGGCAATCTTTTTGATTCAAGTACCTACTCCTATGACTAAATTTAATCAAGCTTGGTGAAACTGGCCCTTAGTGTTTATGTATAACCATTTTCACCACTTGATACTGTAACAAAACTTACCAAAAATCCATATTTAAATAAATTAAACTTTCAATGTAAGGTTTTATTGTGATGAACTAACTGCGCGTGCGCGAACTGTCAAACGCGCCACCTGTCAAAAGCGCTTAAGGCTGTTTTATCACTCGGTACAATTTCAGATTTCTAGTAGGCGGTTCACTATTTTTATTTCTTGTTACATAAATAGCTATTTGTTGTTTTTTCTGTTTCTAAAACTGTTTAAAATGCATGTCATGTACAAAAAAATTGACATCAACAATTCAACAATATATTATTTATCTATTAATATTAATCGGCTTCCAGGTCTGGCCTGTTGCGCTCAGAAAAATTCGTCGGCGAGTACATTCATTTCACAATTCTCCAAGAGTTTTCAGTATTTATCGTTTACTTAATGTTAATTTTTCTCATTGATTTTTAAGTAGAAATTAAAAAAAGTAGGGTTGTCCGAAAATTATTATCTATGTCGCGCAGGAGTCGAAATTTGGGCTTATAAGGAAATCAATTTTCCTGTTATTTTACGTTTTAATTAAATTAAATACAACGAAGACGAAAATTTAAAAAAATAGCTCCTGCACGACATAAATAATAATGTTAGCTATATGTTTGTGCACAATAAGGAAAACATTTTTAAAATAAGCGAGATAAATTTACATAAACTTTATAGCTCCCTGAGAGCTTTAAGTTTTCTGAAATTTTGCAATTTTCTTAATTTTTCTTTCTGTAAAAACCTTCTATGAAGTATTGCAAAAATTAATAAAAAGATGAATGAAATCGGTAAAGCTGTTCTCAAGTTATGATGTGACAAAGGAAAATAGGATTCATTTTTATATATGAGATTAAAATTAGATGCGGATAACCTATACAGAGTGTCCAGAAACACTCTGACAAACGAAAACTGGAGATTCCTTAGAAAATTTTAAGACAATTTAACCCAATTCACCTACTCCGAAAATGCTTCCTAAGGGAGCTAGAGCTCTTAGGTTAGTGATAAGTCAATATAAACACCAAGCAGTTTATAACTAGACACTTGTTTGAGATTTTTGTTATTTATGAACATTAAAGAGCTTGACACATAATCTTGAACTCGTTGCAGATCAGTTTTTAAGTCTTGAACTAGGTTTGGTCCGGCGAGAGTAATGTTATATCGTCAACAAAGCTTTATAAATTATTTTACTTTTGTATTTTGTTATCATTTATATATACTAAAAAAGCAGAGGACCCAGAACTCTTCCTTGAGAAACTCCAACGTCAACATTTAATGAACTTGAAATTTCTCCTCGGAACATCACGAACTGTTTCCTGTTTGTTAGGTACGATTTAATAATATCATGGCAGTTTCCCCGTATTTCAAAATTTTCCAGTATTAATAGGAGGTTACACAATGAAACGCTTTTGATAAGTCAATACACATCGCCATTACTTTTTTGTTTTCATCAAGGTTATGATATAATACTTATAATTAATTAAAAATACTTCAAGTCAAAAAATTAAAACAAGTTTTGTAGAACTTTGTAAACGATAATCAAAAATACACAATAACTTAAATAATTAAACTACGAAAAATCAGAAAAGTATCTGGTGAGAAATTAATTGCAGAATAGGTACTTAATGAATGTTTCTACTGCATGCAAGGTTATGTTTATAATAGTTTTAAAGATATTGTTTATTAAGAAAGTAAGTGCTTGGCTTAAATTGAAATTATACTTTGATATTTTATTAATGACTAGCTGACCCCAGGCCCCTAGGAGCATCACGGACGAAGTAACACCGTTCCCTCAAGTGCGTTGTCTTTCCTACCAATGCAACAACACATTAGGCGGCAGGAGCACAAACCGAACGTTTTCTTAAATAAACTATTTCTTTATCGATTATAATTTAGAAATTATGACTGTATTAGTTTTCGTTTGAAATTTTTCGGAAAAGTGTTTCGCTTATAACTTTTGAAAATACGTGAGGCCAAAAAAAAACTGAAACGGCCAAAATGTTTATTTTTTATCCACATGAGATTCTTTTGAATTTTGAAAATCAGTCCGAAAATAAGCGAGTTGTGGTCAAATTACGGCCCAATTTGTTTGAAATTTTGTTGACTATTTTTAATATTTTTTAACCTCGAAGATGCCCTCGTACAAAAAAATCTAAATTGAAAAACAAAGACACATCTTTCGTAAACTCGAAACTTTTTTCGAAACGAAAATATCTTGAGGTCGAATCTGTTCCTAACAACGTGAACAGAGAACCGATGTGATAAGAAAAATGTAAGTTAAGATTATTTTAGGATTTATTGTCAATTTGGTTGCCTATCTTGCAGGAGTGCTTATAAACTGTCCAATTACTTCTTTTTAGGTGGTGTATACGTAACAGAAAACAAAATTTGCTTTGCATTTTTTCTTTTACTTTTGTTGTTTCAATTAGTAAATAATTAACGATAAAGTTGTCGATTTTACTATATATTTGAACATAAATTAAAAAAATTAGTGCAAACTACATAGCGAAATTTCGAGGAAAACGACCTCTTAAGGGTAGGAAGCCCTTAATGCAAGAAGTATGGCAACTCAATTGTAAGAAATGCTTTCGTAATTACGTATTTTAAACGCAATTTCGCGAATTTTTGATGCAATTTTAAATACTGTCATAAATTTACAATCAAAATTCAAAACATGTCAGTTTGTATTACCAACCTCAAACTTAAAAAAATCGATATGAATTTTTTTTTCAAAAATATATTTTATTTATTTTACAAAATAGGCGCAAATTAAAAAAAATACTGTATAATACTAGTTTACGAGGCATTTGTCGCACTTGCGTAACTTACTTGTTGCATGCATGTAACGGTGTATATTTAAAAGAGTAATAATACGTTGATATTTACACGCTGTTTGTCACAATTAAATATGCCCCCACGTTAATAGCTTTATTATGAATCAAATTAATCAATTATCACGAATAAAATTAAGTATTACATATGTAATATTATATTGGATTAATCTCAATAACGAATCTATATAAAATGAAATGTTTACCAAGTGGAAAATGTAATTGTAACTTTATGCGAGTCTAAAGCAGGCGATTTGAAATTGTTATTTTTGCAAACGTTTAGTTGGCTATAATAATCGACGAATTGATTTATGTAACTGTTTACGCATCTGTCGACAAAGTCGTCTTCTCATAGTATTCAAATAATGTCTATGTAATAATACTATATTCCAACCGGCTGCTGACAAATAAGTGAAATTTTAGCATTCAGATAATTCTAGAAAAATGTGAGAGGTTTTTGACGTTTTTAAAACAAATATTTTATTCATTTTTTACATTTTGAAATGCTGAACTACTTCTACTTCTACTACTACGTACTCCCTAACAATAGATATTATAAAATATTAAAAAACACCTTAATTAATTCAAAGACAAACGGTTGCGTTTGCAAGTATGTTAATTGCACTAATTAGTCTGACATCAAGTCCAGCACGTAAACATAGACATTTTAAACAGTCTGGTAGTTGTGCACACTGTTTAAATAAAAACTCGAGTAAACCACTGCAATCACCTGGGAACAGGCATGTAAGTAACGATCCTTGTATCGTAGATAATAAAATTCCTAAACATTTGATCAGTTTTAAGATCAAACTGACTTGTACATTGAGGGTAACTAAAAAAAAATTACTTAATAATAAGTTTAACGAATTACTTACTTTGACCATAAGCTTGATTGCAAAGAGCACAGCGCAGAACACAACTAAAAAGACGTTCTTCATTTTCTGATGATTATGTATGCAATATCTACTGAGAGTTTAGTGATATTGTACTCAGAAATAATGCTACTTTTATACGAAATTCTACATTTGATTTTACGAAAAGTAGGGTTAAAAAACAAATATTTGATTTGCGTAAATAAGATAAAAAATTGAAATTTTAATAACGTTCTTTGCCAAAAAGTGCTAAATGAAGTGGTGTTTTGCTGGATCTAAGTAACTCACAATAACTGTAACGCCCGTTAATATTATTTCTAAAACTGTCTCGATAATCTTACCTAATGTTACTCGAATAAGATAAATTGATGAAAGAAATTTAGACAGCTTTTCGTCAAAACTAGCTAAATATCCCAATAGTAAAAACTGAATGGAAATAAGGATATTTGGCTTTTTACTTGAGTTAAATTACTGACAACACAACTTTAGCTGATGTGATATTAAGTATATGCGGTATTTGTTGCTATGATTAAAAATTGTTGGCATAACAATTATGTTGTACTTATATTTTCTTGCTTTAAAAAAAAATAACCGTCTAACTTTAAATAAAAACTTTCAAAGAATGTGGTTACAAATAGTAACTAAAAGTATTTCATATGCAAATGTAAATTAAAGGAATGATGTACAATAATAAACAGTAAATTTCATAGCATTTAATTATTATTTTGAAATATTAAATAATACTTTTAGTTTTGTATCTGACATTTTTACAAATTATATGGTTTGATACTTAATAGTGCGGTGAATAGACGATTTTACGCTTTGTCGTTCCTTTACCTTCTTGGAAAAACGTGTTTATTAATTAATCAGTTAAACGACAAATAAGGAAACAAATGTAAAATTTATTTAAATACCTAATTTATTTGTGTAACATTAGATAAATCTCAAGTTGTAACTCGACTTGTAACTTATCTTATTTGTATGCGAACAATTAAAGCTGATGGTGTAGGTTTCGTCACTTCCATGACAAAATAATCATTGAAATGTAATTTAAGTCATTTTTTATATACTTTGGTTAAGTGTATAATATGTAGTCATGTAAGACTGATTTTACCAATTAAAAAAGTAATTCAATTATAGCACTGTGGTAGGATCACAATCACAAAATGTTAACTTCGTTATTTAAAAAGCGCACTTTATTGTTTATCAATTTACCATCATTGTCACTTGAGTAAATTCTAATGATCGCTTTGAAATGTATAACAACGGCATCACTGTTTATATGTGGTAGATTTATTGTTCACACCTAATATTAATGTAAACAACGTTAATATGAGAAAAGTAACACAATGAGTTCAACGTTTTCAAAGTTATCATTTCTTGACTTTCTTAGAACGGTTTAAAAATATAGGATATACAAATTGTTTAGACAATGGAAAGATTTATAACTTTACTTTCTTTCCGTCAAAATATCGTATTATTAGTATTATGTAGGAATGTTATGAGTGATTTTGCAACATTTTGCAAGTCTGCCTCTGTTGCATATACAAAGTATAGTTCAGGCATTATACAATGGTTTAGTGCATATTTGAAAACCATCTACGTTGGCGATAAATTTATTGACAGGCGGGTTTAGATTACATCAAAATTTTTATTTTAGTTTAAAATGGCTCATTTTTTTACAATAATCAAGTGCCTATAATACGAAACAACTCAAAACAACTTTGTCGTACTTTCTGTATCTATCTACAATCTGCCTTAAGAAATATAATAATTAGATGGCAAATGTATATAAAAACTAAAATTAGCAGACGGCCCAAATTGTTCATTTTTGTCGGCACACGGAATTATTTCAGAAAAAAAAATGTTTTTAATGACAGAGTATTCGGCTGTTGTTCTCCTATTAGCATTTTAATATCAGTAAAACCTGACGTATGACAGATAATTGGTATAAACAGCTTTATAATCATTTTAAAGTTGCATTATTTTTTGAGTAATCTTTAATGTCATTATCCCATCTGCCTTTTTTCACTTATAATAATAATAATAGATTTATAATAATAATAATAATAATATAATTACACAAGAGGATTGTATTTACCGAGAAAATTTGGATTGTTTAATGAAAATCTGTTGTGTATCAATTTGACGAGAAAAACTGTCAATCATTAAAAACGCGACAACAAAGGTAGATCATTTTTATGTTGAAAGTTTTTCGAGTCAAAATGCTAATGAAAACAGATTAGAATTTAAACAAAAAAAATTTACTTGCTAAAATACAAGTGTAATTCGGCAAGACAATTTAATGAATAAGAAAAACTTCAACTTTTCAAACTATTTATTTTGAATACATATAATATACTAGTAACCAAACCCACTTGAAAATGGTCCTAATCTAGACAAACCTGAAATTAAAGACGTGAGGTCACCGCTCCAGGTCAGGAGTCAAAGGTCAGGTCAACTTTTGACCCCGCCTAAGAACAGCGCCTTGACCTCCTGAACAATTTGACGTATCGATCTCCGAAATTTCAGTGGTTTCGGAGAGACGAACATACACACACACACACACACACACACACAGACAAACCGGGCCACGATTTTATGTGTATAAATTAATTTGAATAAACTGTCCGATTGATAACATTAATATCAAGAGACCAAGATAGTTTATTAAAGAAGTGAATAAATCACTCAGTGAATTTGTCGCTATAAAAGTTGCAGATCCGTGGTTGCAGGTAACTTTGCCGATGTCAAAGTGACAGTTACACTGCGGCATATGCGATTTTTATACTTGAAGTAAATTGTCATTATTTATTTATTTTTGTGTTGGTGGTAGAAAAGAGAAAAAGTGGCGATAGACCTACTAATTGTCGGAGAAAGATGACAGATTTGCATTTTGCTTGAGAAAAAAAAGAAATGGCAACAGGATTTTTAGGTCATGCGATATCAACTTTTCGGACAGCTTCAAACTTGACAAATACTTGATAGCATTTGACAGCCAGTTGTGACCACATTTTGGCGTGTTAAAGGATACTATTTGTGTACATTGTACTTAAAAGGAATTATTATCTTCTCTACTTAATTAACTCTTGCCCGAGTTTGTTTGTAAGTAAAACTTGTGTAGTTTTGGTTAAGTTCCCCTATTATCATAAACATATTGTTGTAATTAAGGTTTGGCGTTTACTAATTAAATTATATTATTAAGTTACTAACACTAGTTTAACACTAACTAATTTGGCATTTGTTAGAAAACAAATCAAAAACAGAAATTGAACGACTGCACTAAAATAAATACTTATCATAATTGGAAACAAAAAACGTCTTCAAAGATTGTGCCGTGGCGAAGTAACCATTGTCTCTAACGTTTCACCTACTATCGTAAGATGCCTCAGCAGGGCGAGAAACTACAAACAAAACCAACGAGAGTTCAAGGTAGACCCCTAAAAGTCCGGTAATCAACTTTTCAACCAACACAAATCCTAGATTGAAAGAAGACTGACTTCTTTCAGTCAACCCGTTCCAATCCCGAAAGACCATTTTGTTTCAATAATATTTCCGGCCGTGGAAGCCTCAGTTCTTGCACTCTTACCACAATTAAATAAATTATGTTGCCGTATATCATAGTGGCCCCGATTACAAAAAACCATTGAGATATAGAATACCTAAATTGAGTTTTTATACAAGAAAAAAGATTTCATGCAACGGAAGCAGCCATATTAATGAACTATTAATATACAGGGTGTCCAGAATCTCTCCTGACAAACGAAGACCGGAGATTCCTCAGATAATTTTAAGACAATTTAACCCAATTCACCTAGTCCGAAAATGTTTCCTAAGGGAGCTAGAGCTCTTTGAAGATGGCGCCTTGTAAATAGTTTTTTTAAATACCTCCAGAACGCTTGTACTTAGAAAAGCAAAAACTGGTATGTTTGTTTAGCCTTCAGAGATGAATCGATTCCATCAATTGCGAATTTCTAGTACCGGTCATAGGCGTCCGTTTTGGGTAGGTCAACGGTTATTTTAACGCATAACTTTTTTGTCTTTAACTTTTAAGCATTTGTGACACTAGATTATTAAATTTTCAGGTATTTTAGTAATAAAAGTACTCTTACTTTAAGTCATTAGGATACACCGTTTTCTAGAAAAATGGATTTGAAAATTTTTGTTTTTTGTCATTAAAGTTAAATTTATATTTTTGCACTAGTTCGCTCTGAACTGCCAACAAAAGTAAAACCTATGTTTTTCATTGTCAAATTGTTGTCAGTTTGCGAAGTTTTTCTTTAATTTTTTACTTTACCAGGCGCCATCTTCAAAGAGCTCTGAGGAATCTCCGGTCTTCGTTCGTCAGGAGAGTTTCTGGACACCCTGTATATTAAATGCCAGTTTTGTTATTTATTTTTTGTTTACTTTAGTTTTTACTAAAAAAACAATAAAAATTGATTACAAAACACTATTTTACCAACCTTTAAATAATGTAAGTTTATGAAATTGTTGCCTCTTACTACGAGAAAGATCAAAAATATTTTTTACAATATAAATCATTTTTTTCGGACACAGCTCGAATTACATTAACTACGTCGTTTTCAAAAAGATTGTGAAAATTTATGAGCATTATCAATGAGCAATGATGTATGTGCAGTAAGAGTGTAAAATTAAAAAACAAAAGCAGTTTTAGAATTGAATAATTCTTTTGTACTACATACGTACACACTACAATTAAAAAAATTAAATTTTAATCACCAGTTTTACTGTTGCACAGAAACCACAGATTTAAATTAAAATTGTGTCACTTTTTATAGTTAAAGCATTAAACTGCGTTTGTATATGATGGTCTTGAATGAAAATACGATGAAATGGAATAATGAAATTCTGAACACGTAGGCGTAAATCACCAACAACGGTATTGTAGCTAAATCATAATTATTTTGTGTGAAGTGGATGCCTGCGATTGTAATACGAATATTTTACAGACATTTATTTTTCAAGATAGGTATACGTTTTGAAATTACATTACAATATTACTCACATCTTATGATATAAGATGGGGAGTTATGCGACAGCTTTTAAACCGAAAAATTTAGCACCCCTTTTTTAACTTTTTCCGACGAATTAGAGTGAATACGATATAAAAAGGAAAAAAATTATGTCCGACAGGTCTGCCGTCTGTTCGTATGGAAATAAGATATCAAGAAAACCACCCGCCCGATTTTTATGAAACTTTGTACATAAACCTTATTTATAATTCCGCAGATTTGGGCTTATTATATGTAGCCAAAAGGGCCGTTAACTTACACAAAATTTTTGAATTTTAAAATATTTAAACAATATTCATTTTACACATTTTTGTTTCGAATAAAAGTTATTTACAATTTAATTATACATCCGATTACTAATTACTGAGATGTAACAATCACGTGACAATAATTGTTGTAACAATATCTCCACCAATATCAATTTTACAAAAAAAAACTGAAAAAGAATAGTTGTTTCAAATTCTATTGTCTATAGCTTTTGTTTGAACCATTTATAAGTGGCGAGTTCTGCGGTAAACGATTGTTATACAATGTAATGCTAAGTAATTTTGAAATCAAAACACATAATTGAGTATTAAGATAATTTTGGTCATTGGCTCCTTAACCAACGAGATTGTGACCCAAATATATCTAAAGAAGGATTATAACAAAATTAATATGCCAAAATTAGAATCAATAAGATTAAAGTTTATAACATATATTTTTAACGCACGTCTTTACGGTTAACTGTTGGCATTTACTTAGTTCATATATTTAACATCGTATGGATGGTTAAAAAGTCATATCAAAGTTAGAACTTGAAATTTTTAGTGATGGTATACCGTGTGTCCCAGGAAGAACGCAACATAGGATTTTTATTAAGGCAAAATATAGAACGGATCTACTTGTGCTATGATATTTTTCACCGTCGCGATACGACGTGCGTTGTAAGTGTCAGTTGAAGTAAGAAAGAGAGAGCGGTTTGTGTGTGTGACGATTGTCATGTCTACCACAACTGTAATATTCCTTTTGACATTTCTCAACCTAAAAATTTATTATTTTGTTTTTGCGAAAATTCTAATTGTTTAGTCGCTTTGATGTGATCGCTTTCTCAAGTAAGTACAACTAATTCTTTTACATAATTACGCATAATTATTTTCGTAAATTAATTTTAGGTTATAAACAAAAGTACATTATAAAGAATATTAAGCTGATTTAAAATGCATTTATATCAATATGATTAAAAGTGCCTATGAAAGTATAATTATGTAAACGGATTCAGGTTTCATTTTTATACAGCATGTTAAGAACTTCACAATATAAGACCGATACTTGTGTAAAACACGATGAAGGAAGAACCAGGAGACGACAGTTTCATAGGCAAGGAATATTATTATTTTAGTACCTACCTAAAAAGTGATTTAACTTGGAATATTATTTGCAGGAGTCGTACAAGCTAAATGTAGGTAAACAAAAATGTTGTGATTATTTGAGAATGCCAAATAGTTAACAGCTTTGAATGTTTGAACCTCGGTTTGAACTCACAAAAGAATAAGGTTTGTATTTTAAATTATTTTCTTTGTTTCATATTCTCAATTTCAGATCATAAATTTAAATCTCTGCAAATGTACACATAAGATCTATGCACACAATCGCCAAACCTTTGTAAAATGAATTTAAATTATGTTTATTAATAAAATTGATTTTCTTTGAAAGTCGTGTAAAATTCTTTTTTGTGATTTTTTGGTGGTTTTGGTTTTTGGGTAGGCATGCAGAAGTGAAAGCTACATTTTATTTAAGCCAGCAACTGCTTATATTAAAAGCTCGAACTGCTGTCCATTTATTGCTAAGCAATGCCCTAATCGATTATAAAACTGCGTTGCACATTAGAGATTACGTTTGCCGAAACATTAAAGCAAACTTCTACAATTTTGTCCTTTTAATGACTCGACAGTGATGTGTGGTTGATCTGAATACACTTTAGAGAAAAAGTCATTAGGAGACAAATCTGGTGATCTCGGTGGCCAAGCAATTTCACCACCTCTTCCAATCCAAGTTCTGGGCAACGCATCATTTAAGAGACCTTTTACCAGATTAGCACTATGAGCTGATACCAAACAACAGTATCCGCTTCAGCAACTTCGTGCAATGCTGGCAGCACATGTTCAATTAATAGGTCACGGTACTTAACAGCAGTAAGTGTACCCTCAATAAAAAAAGGACCTATTACGGTATTGGAAAATATCCCAGCCCAAACATTTACTCATTGGGGATATTGGGTGTGAGCTGGTATAAACAAATGAGAGTTTTCTTTGCTCCAAAAACGGTAATTTTGAATGTTTGGTGTTTCATTTAATGTAAAAGTGCATTCATCAGTAAAACACAGATTTTTAATAAAGTTATCGTCATTATTAGATTTTTCCATTAAAATTTCACAAAATTCTTGTCTTTTTCAGCATTCGTTCTGAAAAGCTCTTGATGTTGAGAGTAATGGTAGGAATTATACTTGTGTTTCTTTAGTATTCTATGTACACAACTTTTACTTAGACTGCAGTCAACACTTAGTTGTCGAACACTTATGATCGGATTATGCTAAACTGCTGCTAGTACATCAATCTCGTCGTTGTTGTTAGGCTGCACCAGCTTTGGCCGCTCGTGAACACTGCCAGTATTTTCAAAGGTTTGAAATACTCGCATGACTGTACTAGCACTTGGAATCGGTCGATCTTGAAAAGTGCAGCAAATAATGCTGAACAGTTTCTATAGCTTTTACCTCTGCATATCCATTTAACGATTTGAACTTTTTCAGCAGTTGTATACACACTCATTATTGCAGAAAGTTATAAAAGTAGCGCTAATAATTCAAATATGAGTTAGTTGCTGCAACTTCAGAGCAATCAAAATGACACATACCGACGTCGCATTGGTTGAAAATTTCAAAGCACTAGTATAGTATTTTCGCTGTAGCTTTGCGGTTAAGTGATTAGGATTTCCACTTGCAAACTGTATGCTTCAATATTTGTGAAAGTCAGTGGTACTTAAAATTTCTACATAGGTATTCGTCATTAAAATTGCAATTGGCTAGAATGTTATTTTCATTTTCCCTTATCACTAATGAGCTTGTTATTGTTATTATTAGAATAAATAAAGCAATTAGACGTCGCTTCGGCCACTCGTTGCAAGAACGTTCTTCTTTATTGATTACGTGTGTTTAAGTGTTTATCTCAAAAAATGCCCGGTGAAGTTTTAAACTCTCAATCTCAAATGTTCGTAATAAAATTATTACAATATTTTGAACAAGAGAAAGAAAACGGCGGTCCCTTGATTTCCGTGCTGTCTGTACAACAGGTAAGTGAATTATAGCAACTTTGTGTGCAACTATGTTAAACTATTTTAGAGAGTGAGTGATGCTTTGAGTGTTTCGTTAAGAACTGTACAAAATGTAAAGAAGAAATACAACGAAAATCCAATACTACGCACACCAAATAAATCTCGCAACAAAAGAAAGCGAAAAACGATTGATGCTTCGCACGAAGTCAAAAACCGTATTAAATCATCGGTCTATACTATGTACGCGGAAAAAATATCTTTCCTTGAGCACACTACAAAAGTTTTTGGCTGAAAGGCATGGACACGAAGTAAAACAAACAAGTTTGTTCCATTTATTACGGATATGTGGATTCAAATACAAAAAAGATGACAATAGACGTGCTCTTTGCGAACAATCTCACATTGTAGCGTTAAGAACCACGTTTCTGGATTCATATGCAGCCAACTATAATTTGCCAACACCTCGAACATTTGTTTTCTTAGATGAAACTTGGATTTTTCAAAAAGGTACATACGTCTCTGATGGATATATTTTTTCATAATTCTTAATATCATTTTGTAGGTGGTATAAAACGATCCTGGCAAGATGATTCGATAAAAGTGTTCGTAAATTGCAGACTGAGGGAAAGCGGTACATCGTTGTCCATGCCGGAACAAAAACGGATTCGTTCCTAATGCAGATTTAGTATTTTCAACAAAGAAAAAAAACGGCGGATTATCATGACAATATGTCCGGGGATTTGTTTAAAAAATGGGTTTGTGATAAATTATTACCCAATTTGGATCCAAATTCAATAATTGTTATGGACAATGCACGCTACCATTCTACCATAGAAGAAAAACAGCCTTCTGTTACGTGGAAAAACAAGAAATAAGAGAGTGGTTAACGAAGAATAATATTGTATTTCCTGATAATTTCCTTAAAAAGATTTATTAGATTTGGCGAAACAACACCGAAAACAAAACGTTTACGCTATCGACAAACTTATTGAAGATGCTGGACATACGGTTTTACGTCTTCCACCATACCATTGCCAATTCAACCCGATTGAGCTAATTTGGGGTATTTATAAACAGTATTATGATAGGCATATTGGTGAAAACTGTTATACAGACGACAACGTTGAAAAAACATGGAAACTGGCCCTGCAGCAAGTAACACCGGAAATATGGTCTAATACGGTTACTAAAACCGAAAACTTAATTATGGATTATTGGCAAATCTTCAAAATATTAGGAAGCATTGTGTAGTAAATAATATTGTAATAAACTTAGCAGAAGATGATGAAACTGACAGCGAGAACGAAGACAGTGATAGTGAAAATGACGATGAATGTGTTAATGAGGAGATATCAATATAATGTAACAATTATAAAAATAAATGGTTTAGAACCCCTGACTTCTTATTTAAAAGTTTACATTTGAACAAAAGGGAGCTCATTATTCCATTGTCACCAAACAATACTTAATGGTGTTGTTTACCTGTTTATTGCTCGAGGCGATTAGACATGCCCAATATTTTAGGTAGGTATAATATAAAATGTTAGAAGAGGACAACACTATAAGAGTATGTGATTTCTGAAATTAAGCGCTAATCACTTAACCGCAAAGCTACAGCGAAAATACTATAGATCTATTCTATATTTTGCCTTAATAAAAACCCTATGTTGCATCCTCCGTGGGACACACGGTATATGATGGTATAGATGTTGTGATTCAAGTGCGTTTCTACTAAATATAACGTGTGTCCAGATATGTTATCGCCTCTTTGGCGGAGTGTCCACCTCTAAAAACATCAAAAACGGGCGATAATGTCGGTCATATAATGATAATGATTCGCAATGTTCCTTGTATCAACACGTCCCCGGCCAAAGGTCAGATGGTCATTGCAGATTGTTATAAATGGGTTTTAATCATACTGCTTGTTTTAAGGAGAAACCTGCCATATAAAAACATTAACGATAAATATTACATTTTAAAATTATTTTGGAATGTACGATGTGTTCGAAAAAGTGTGTCGCATCAAAGTTATGTTTTTCTTATGAAACACTCAGTATTCTATTACGTTTTTGATTAGCCGTAAAATAAGAAATAATTTTATAAATGTTACCTACCTATACCTAAATATAGAGTATTCTGAGTTACGTCCACTTCTCTTAAAATATGAAGTATTAATAAAGTCATTATTTTCTATTCCAACAAATTATAATAAATTTACTTTTACGTCTAAATAGTTGGATATTATCCGAAAATGTATTCCATGATTAAATACTAAAACTCTCTTTACAGAGTGTTTAGAATTTACAGGTTAACTATGTTAGATCATTCAATATGTAATGTGAACTTTGTGTTAAATGTAACACTATGTATTTTATTAATTCATAACTTTAACAAAAAGTCCTCTTTCTATTGGTATTAGGGAGTCATATGCCTAGGTGTTCAAATTTTTGTGCAATTCACAATTTCCTTAAAATTAATGGTAGCAAAGGCTTTTTAACAAAAAAAACAAAGTACATGATTTGTACACTACAAATTTAATAAAATAAAGACATTTATAAATTCAATATAAAAATTTTTTTTTTGATGTGGTTTTTTAATCATTCCTGTACAGCACTATTTTACCACAAACATATTTGCCTAAGATCACAAAACGACAACTCGTTCTCAAACAAAAACGCTCCCTTACGGCGACCTCTTAATGCAAATTTACAAAAAAATTCTTGAAGTATAATTTCCTTATGTAAGTTTAAATTTTGGGAGCATAAAATAGACTTATTTCTATGAGTTAAAAACACAAAAGTGGTGGGTCGACTTTTATTCGTTCTGAAGTTACAGAATTTTGAAATTATATATCAAAAACAATCAGACTTCAGTTCAAAAACCAAACTAAAAATTTTATCATAAAAATCATAAAATTCAGGTTACTGTGAAACAATTAACTACATCACCAAAACTTCATTCAGATGAACCATTGTAGTTCAAAAAATATATAAATTATCACTTACCAAACCTATCATTCACTTTATACAAAAATAACCATAGACACCGACTCAGAAAAATTAAATTAAATTAAATATCTTTTGAACTTTTTTTTAATGAAAACGTAGACAAAGAGCAAAGAAAAATGAAATCAATTTCGTATCTCATAAAACCTAGACTCTTATACTCAGTATACTATTGGCGCGGAGTAATAAACCTGTCAGAATTATCGAATCTCCCGTATTGCAGTGGCGTAGGTACCTGATACGTTTGGAAAATCATATTTTTAGTAGGTAAATATATTATAATAGTAAAATCTACCTTGATATGAATTATTATGTGGTTTCTTTTATTGTTTCAATCCTTACTTTGTGGAATCTATTTTTCATAGTAAATAATTTAATTCAGCAATATTCCACCGTTTAATAAGATATAAATAGATACAAAACTTTTGTAAAACACAGTATTTGAATATAAAATTAAACTCTAAAATCGATAAATGACAAATGTGTCGTTTCTCAATTTGTCTATTTTAAATTTTAATTTTATATAGGTACGTATACTGAGTTTTACAAAGGTTATGAATCTATTTGTATCTTATTAAACTGGACAGACGAGGAAGAAAGTTAAATGAGCAAGCGTAATGTGCCTGAAACAGTGTTCTACTCTCTAAACACCGTTTATTGTAACCATGAGTAAGTATTGTCAGTTATTTTTAAATATACCTATTTTACCTACTAATGTCTTGTTATTTAAATGAACATTTTTATGCCTGTTACTTTTATCTATTTATTTTGATAAGTTTCCATGACAACCACATAATTTTATAATTGAGCCAAATTTACTTTTTGATGCCTAAAATCGGTCCCCGCAAATTAATTGTAATTGTAATAAATGTACTGACGATATCTGCATTACTATTTTATTTTATATTTATGTCATATATTATTTATATGTTATTTATTTTATTTGTATAGTAGATCACATTACAAATTTTACTTCTTACGTATTATATACCATTATTTTTGTATCTTGGTATAATACCCACATCTACGGCTATGATTCTCGTTTCGTCAGTACCTGGGCTGATGGCAACGTGTTTACACAGATTAAACTATTGTTCTCAGACCCTAGATGGGTCGATATGCTGCAAGAGCGGCACAATGATCGTATTTTGGTTAGAATTTATTGGTTTTACTTAACCGTAGAAGTACCGCTTTCACAAGAAAATAAAGAATTATTTCCAGCAATTATGATTTATTACTCCGCGCCAATAGTATACAGACTTTAAAAAATAAAAATATATAAACAGCATAATGAACAGGAAATTCTTTCAAAACAATAAGATTTAATAAATTATAGGTACCCACAACATAAATCATAAACATAATTAGAATTAGAATTATATAGAATAAATGTTAGGAACTAGAATATTTTATGAGCAAAATATTGAAACCCCATTCTCCCACGCAATTCAATGCTGATTCAAATTATACACGGTGTCTCAAAAATAAGTACATTAATTTTAACCACTAATCCAACTCATCAAGATGAACAACTTTTCTATGTGCCATTTTTTCAAAATCTCAAGTTTGGTTTTTAATTTTCTCCCCATAAATTAACGAGAATTTGACTTTTCAATTTATCACAAGTATCGCTACACTTATTCTTTAATGTTTATAATAGTATAGTGCACCTCAATTAAAATGGCGAATGACTTATCTATTTACAGTGTAGGACGGTTGTATGCAAGGCGTTTTCTGTCGTGCGTTCCAGAACGTAGAAGGTCGACCGGTCCCGCGCCGAACACAGTTTTTACTACGTTAGCCGACGCGATGAGATGCTCTGAAACTTCTGACCAGGTCAGGCCTAAACGCGTGTACCGATTGTTGTGAAATTTTTAGTTTGTTAACTAAACACTGTATTGTTTAGTTATGAAACTATAATTTAATGTATTAAACGAATTACCTACGCAAAGTTGCGTAGACTCGAGATGACATCCGATCCGTTGCAATTGGTTGAAGGAGAAAGCGTAAAATTTAAAATGCAGGTGTTCCTATCCTAAGGAGCACGTGCGCAATTGTAATCTATTTATAGAAATTTTCTGGGTATTGAAACTGCCCTTTTTGTTTTAATTTACGAAAATTATTATGTCAAGAACGTCTATTGTTTCGATCTATGTAACACAATTATGAGATCAAAATGTTAAAAAAAAAATTAAAAAAGCAATTTAAATTTAGAGTTTAATCAACGAAACTGTTACCTACAGTTTCCACAACGTACAAAATCAAATACAAATCAATAATTCGCACATTTTTATACTTTGACAATTTTTTTTTATATTTATTTATTTATTCGTATGGTACATTATCCAAATATTCTATTGTGATGTAAGTGTTATGTATGGTGCCCCAGAAGATCAGTATAAACCTGTATAGTGGGGTGACGAAACCGTGTGCAATAGTAGATTGGTTTGTCTTGGAAAAGCATTTACTTCAAGGTTTAGGAAAACCACTAAAACCTAAACATGCCAACCCTTACCCACCCTAGTATTTATATGTAATAATCTAATTAAGTGTGTAAACATTAGAGAAGGTAAATAAGAACATAAAATATAACAGCACAACCATTGCATGATGACATACAATAATTTTTTCATATGAAAATTTTTAATCGTAAATGGAAAAGTGCATCAGTGTGGTACACACAAGTTCGAAGATATTACCTATTAGTCCATTGTCATTAGTGTAATTAAAGTGGGAAATAGTTTTGTAAACGAAAATAAACCCCACAGAATTGTAGGGGTATTTAGTAAATATGAATCTGAGTTTTCAAGATCTCAACCCTCCTCGACCCCCACCCCCCCAAATTTTCAAAATGGGTTAAATTCCTTTATCGGCTATAACTCGCGTTGTCATGCTTGTAGAAGTGAACCCAAGTGATCGTTTTGCGGAGGATTTTGTGCACTTATAATTTTAGTCCTTTTAATCGAACTCAAAAAATGGATATTTTTTGAGATATAGGCTCAAGAATGGGTTTTTAAGAAACAAATAGATTTGTTTGGATTGGCAGAAATCCACGAGTTTCTGAAAAGCACCCATTCTCTTCAGTTTTTGACGTCCTATGATTTTGGTGTTATCCCGCGAATTAATTGGATTGATATTTTTTGAGTTATGGTGTCGCGAAGGAGAAAATTTTTGAAATTTTTGCTCGCATCCACATTAAAGAGATTTATTGTGAGCTACAAATTTGGTCCTATCCTGCGAATTGCTCAGATCGATACTTTTGGAGATGTGGACCAAAAGCTGCTTAATCGAAAAACCGATATTTGTCGAGATATTGGAGAAAAAGTGCTCCGAGTTTTAAACAATGCATTTTTACATACCAGGTGCTGCTGAAAACTAAAATCTATTTTAAATATGTCAGGTAATTCTACCTTTGTAGTACGCGTGGGTGTGATGTTTCAATGAAAATTTTCATTTTTCCACTCACTACTTCATTACAATCCACGCACAAATTTACTTCAGATCTTCCTGTTCCGTGCGAGTGATTCCTTCTTGTTTTGTTTTCCTCTTTTGCATAGAATTGATTCTATATTATCATTCCTCGTTCTTATAGATCTTCCTCTTCTTTTCTCTCCTTGGATTTTTATCTCCCAGACTCTCTTAGTTATTTGTTTATTTTCTATTGGTTATTTGTAAATTTAAATTATTTAAATTTAAATTGACTTTTCATCTTTTCTTTAATATTTTGATATCATAATTGTGTTTCATACATTAAAACAATGGAAATAGTTTCTCTTGATCATCCGTTCCTTTACTCCTCAAGAAGACCCACTACGTGGAATTATTTAATCAATCAAGTATAAGGAGAGTACTAATAAAACAATGGATACTCTTGAGTTTTATTTCAAATTTTTGTTAATTAAAATAAAAAGTTCAGCTTCAATACGAAGCTGGAAATTTCTATAAACAGATTACGATTATTAAGCACGTGTCTCTTAGGATATGAACACCTGCATATATTGCGTCCGCAATTTTATCCCTAAATAAGGGTGCACACCAAATATGTATGCAGCATGCAGCAATCATTTGCGTTACAGCATTTGTTTCCCCCAAAAAATGCTAAAACCAAATGCATCTTCATCACGCACACCGAACAAGCGCCACATTTGTAATCATGTCGTCGTCAGAAGATGATAATTTTTGATGTGGCGTTTAATTCAAAATCAAAAAAGACGGCGTTACTGGATCCACCCTTACAATAAAAGTTGGAAACGACATGGCAACTTCATTGTCAGTGAAGAGTTAAAAAACGACCCAGATAAGTTCTACTCATATTATAGAATGTCGCAAAATACTTTCAAACTGCTATTAAATTTAGTGAAATTCCGTTTATTCAAACAAATTACAAACTACAGAGAATCAGTGTTGGCGGAGGAACGTTTATTAATCATATAAGGTAACAAATCTAATATACATAGTTGATATTAATTTTGATAAGAGTTTAAAATAAATTGCTGAGTCTGTAGTGCTTCTGCTTGTTCGTTTGTATATGTATGTGAATTATTGATGGATGAAGAATGGTCGGAATAATGAGAAAATTGACTTGATGCACGAACGATTGGGTCGTTATATTTAATATTTTCATCAGATCCAGTATTCCTCTTTGAAAACGTAACTGTTGTCGCTCTGTCATGGATTTCATATGTGGAACCAGACTCAACAAAAATAACTCGCACGGGTTTTTCTCTGTTGTTGTTACTTCAGCCTTTTGTTTTTCATTGTAAAATATTCGATAGCGCATTTATCCACAGCGTTAAGAGGTCTCTTGTACGATTTCTTTAAACATGGTGAAAATGTTCTTGATTGTTTGCTAGTGGAAGGTTCATTGAATGGTGCTGGCGGTGGTGAATTAACTGAGGAAGGTGAATTAATGTTGTTATTAACCATTGTTTCATCATCCCTTAAAAATACATGTGATGATGTATCAGCAAAACCTTGCTCTTGGGAGTCGTTAAAATCCTCGTTTAATTCCTGAGTATTTGTAACAGTCGTTCTATTACTTAAATTTCCTTCTTGTGTGCGACTTTTTAGTAAAAGGATTTAAAAGCGCAAATATTGTGCTAGATAATATTCTTTTTTGCTCCTGCACCGGAACCACTTTTGGTTTTCGTATTTAAAGTGCGGATATAAGAGGAACGTATAACTTTCCACTTTCCTTTTGCAGTTATTACCTGTAAATTAAAATTTATATTCACAATATTGTCGTAGATATTTGGCCACGGGGTCATCGTTTGGTTCATTGTGATACATATTAATAAGAGGTGAAACAACGATTGGAAAAATAGTTGACGAAGGTTGTGACATTATATGGCAGATTTTACAACCACTTTATATGAAAACACCAACGACAGACGATTGGTTACACAAATCGAAACGTTTTTGGGAATTGTGGAATTTACCCCGTTGCATCGGTGCAATAGGCGGAAGGCATAAATATTCCTAGACTGTCACCGCTGCCAGGTGAAGAAGAATTTGGCCGTTCACTACCATCTATTTTGCCACAGATGAGGCGTTCCTTTACATGCAAACATAATGAGACCATACAATCAACGGTCCCTCAACAACAATTGTCGGATATACAACTATCGATTATCCAGGAGAAGAAAATTATGGAATGCGTTTTTGGTATGCTTGTTTCAAAGTTTCGTGTATTCGAAACTCTATTTCTTGTTCCGTTAATAAGGTTGTTAAAATTATCAAAGCTGCTTGGGTATTGCACAACTTTATCAAAATAAATGAAAAAAATTAAGTGTAATATAAAGCACGGAAAAAAATTCAATTCATCGCCATCATGGAGGAAGACCAAGTAATGAAGCTGTTGAAAATAGAGACTATTTGTGTGAATATTTTGTAAAACCTTATGGTTTAGTGTCATGGCAAAATAACTATACAGCACAAAAGTAGTAATAAACTGTAGATGTAGATAACTTACCAGATTCATTAAATTTTTCTCCAATTTTCGTCCAAATTACTCCGTTATCCTTCTGTTACTGTATTCTTGAAGATTGTAATCGTAAAGTGGTGGATTTTGTTAAAATTCGCTAATTTCGAAGGCACGAATGACATTTTAGTCAATTAGATTACACGTTTTAAAGTTGTGTCACGGATATCTAAGATACGTGCCGCGCCTTTCTCTCCCATTTGATTCAACAGAACTAGAAACGCGACGCGTTTGTCAAGCTACACAAAACGCCTTGCATCAAACCGGCTAAGGATCAACTCATAATAAAGGTATTACTAATTTACCAGAGTACTAGTTCAATACAATACAGAGTGTCTATTCTAGGATTATCTCGTATTTTGTCCTATGATAATTTTTCAAAACTCTTTGTTTCGAAAAAAAATTTGCGACAGCAAAATTTGTTTATCAAAAAGTCGTTCAATGGACAACAAATGTTCGAAAGTTCCTGAACTCTTTCAAACACACTACGATTGTTTCTGATTGAGTTACACTTAGTATTTATCTGATTTCGTAAGTCATCCAAATTTCGAGAATACTATACGTGTGATCAGCGATCTCCGTATGTTGCTTCAAAAAAAAAAACAAACAAGTAAACTGAAATGTGGTGGTGCCCATAGTGCATAAACCATATAGCAATTTTGTCGCCGTGGTATATCATCCAAAAACTTAGGCAGCGTTTCTTCCAAAACGAGAAATGTTGAAAAGCGACCTTTAAATGCAGATTTTCATCCTCCCACACATGGTTATTGTAAACATTTCTTCTTGAATATCATGACAAACTGGCTTCATTGGTATAAAGAATATGTGTCAAAAATTGAGGGATTAAATCTAATATTTGCAAAATCCATTGGCATAGTGCAATACGTAGAGTAAAATCAGCAGGTAGTGCATGAACGAGTTGAATGTGGTATTGATACAACAAATTGTCCTTAATAATTTTATAAACTGTCCAATATTTAAAGTACTTGCAATTCTTTGCGTAAAACTACTAGGACCTTCTTCTATCATGTGCAGCACATTCTGTTCCAGTTTTTGGCACTCCACTACATTTCAATGTGCCTGTTTCAAAAAGACATTCATGAATGTTATGGAAGATTTTTCGGCTGGGGACATTACACGACCAGAAAGCCGTTCAATGTACATTGTACAATCGTCAGGTTTGTAATGAATCGGAATCAGCAAGTCTATACATGAAGTGGATGTCAGTCATCTCGTCGTTCGTAGAGTGACTCATGACAGAGGACTTCAGAGGCTAATAAAGACATGTGAAGCAGCCAAACGCCACTCAATCTAAAAATGCAACAGATACATTCAAGGTATTAAATGATATCCACTTGTAGATGAAACAGCAGTTCCAAGTTATTTATTTCTTATATTTTTTTGTAACTTCCACAACATAAAACACATATTAAAACAATTTTTTAAAAAACCCTTTTCATAAATAACCAGAAGACGCAAATTAGTAGGAGGATGACTTGTTGACAGTTTTTAATGTATACACAGGAATCTTTTTTAACTGATAGTGGTTTGTACAATATTACCAGTGGCGTGCACAGAGGTAGTGCCTGAGGTTTTTTAAATTATGGTTTTCAATTTTTTTTCAAATTTGATAAGAATTTATGGTTTATAACAATTAAAATCACAAAAAATTCATCTCTTGAGCTTTCACGCTCAGATTGACCCTTTCATGAAAATGAAAAATAAATCTTGCACAGTGAAACCTCTGTTAACGGACACCTCTTATTAACGGACACCCCCCTACAACGGACAATTTTTGATTCACGGAATGTTACTATACGGAATTTAAATAAAACAAACCTCTGAATAACGGACCCTCTGAATAGCGGACGCGGACAGCACATTCAGTACTTTTCCTATGACATGATTCACAAATTTCATTCTCTACAGCGGACAACGATATATGTATTTATAAACTGATCCCAAACCGAAACAGATGTTCTACCACTTAGGTGGATTATTTAGCAAAGGATTAGTGATTCACAAAAATTTTAAATAATGAATGGGGTTGTTTTGAATCGTTCTTAATCTTTATTGCTTTACCTGAAAACACAGCTCAATCTCAATAGTTCAATATTTATTTAAGCCTTTTAAATGCGGTTTCTCTTGTACTCTTCAAGAAACTTTTCTTAAAACTTTCTAAAATGTGCATTGTAGGTAATAAAATCAACAATATGAATAATTCAGATAAATATTCTTTTATGTAAAAACATTATCCCACGGTTAGTAAAACCATAAAGCTCCTACACCGAGGGCACGGCTTTCTTTGTTACTTTGTTCTTTAGTATTTTCCACAAATGTTGTAAAAATACCTCTATAAAAACAACTTGAAATGTGCCAAAATTACATTTTGTTACTTGTCATCGGTCAGTTGAGTTTATACTTCGGTTCAGTAGAATGGCTCCGCCGCGTACAAAACGACATTTTTAACCATAAAAGAAAAAGTGGAAATAATTGATTGTGCTGCAAAGTATAAATTTAGTGTTAGGCAATTAGCAGAAAGATTTGGGGTCGGAAAATCTCAAATAGCCGAAATTTTGAAAAAAAGAAGAAATTCGAAAAATTTTATTGAAAAAGTTAATGACCAACGAAAAAAAATTTCCCAAGAAAGAGAGTGCAGCCTTAGATCAAATTGTTTTTGATTGGTTTACTAAAGTGCGAATAAATAATATCCCAGTGTCCGGACCTCTTCTTCAAGAAAAAGCTTTGGAGGTGGCGAAACTGTTGGAACTTGAGTCATTTAAGGCGTCAAACGGCTGGCTTCAGAAATTTTGTGAACGGTGGAAAATTAATTTGAAAACCATTTCCGGAGAAGCGGCACAGGTTGACTTAAACAATTTTTCAGAGTGGAAACAAAAATTAATATCCATTATTGATAAATATTCGCCGGAAAATATTTTTAACGCCGATGAAACTGGCCTCTTCTTCAGAGCTTTACCAAAAAAAACGCTGGCTTTTAAAATGAAAAATGTTCGGGAGGAAAAATTTCAAGGAGCGCCTAACAGTTTTATTTTGCGCCAGTATGACAGGAGAAAAAGAAGAACCCGTTGTAATTGGAAAATCAAAAAATCCACGTTGTTTTAAAGGACGCATGCTGATAAATTACCAATCGAGTGGCATTTTAATAAAAAGCCTGGATGACAAGAGATATAATGTCTAATTGGCTGGCAAAATTTGACAGAAAATGCAAAGACAGAACCGCGAAGTTCTTCTTTTTTGGACAATGCTACTTCTCATCCGGATATCAAATTGAAAAATGTGAAATTAATTTTTTTCCTCCGAATATGACTTCTGTTTGCCAACCATTAGACCAGGGGAATTATTAGAAATTTTAAACTCATTTACAGAAAGTTTCTTGTAAAAAACTTTTAACGTCAATGGAATATTCCGAAAACACAGTAGCTTTGGAAAAACAATTACAATTCTTAACGCGCTCATATGGATTATTGCAGCATGGAAAAAAACACACGGTGATAATTAATTGTTACCGTAAAGCTGGTTTTTTGCAAAACTGCGAAGTTTTTAACGAGTCAGAAGATGAAGATGATCTACCGCTTTCACATCTTTTAGAAAAAACGTGCAGCATCAACTTGGAAGATTATTCAACGATTGATGACAAACTGCAGACTGAAAATATGGAGTTTGATATTGGTCAGTGTGTACAGGAATACAAAGACCAAAAGGAAAGTGATTCGAACCGCGAAAGTGACAGTTATTCGGATGACGAAATAATGGTCAATTCTAGTGTTAAAAATATCAGTGAAGCTTATGAACAATTGAAAGATATTCAAAATTTTTACCTTAAACAACGATTTGGAATCTACACAAAAATGTCAGAAATTATTTCACACGTTGAAGGCGTCATTATAAAATATTCTTTTGTAAATAAAAAACAAACCAAAATTTCTGAATACTTTAAGTCAAATAACAATATCTAAGGTCTGCATGCATTATTTATAATTTTCATATATGTAGTTGTGTAGAGAATTTTGAATACAAATACATACTATGTTTGTACATAAGGTACCAACTATGTACTTTAATTTTGTGTATTAATTAATATTCTCAAAGTACATAGTGAAAAAGGTAGGTACATGTTTATACTTTTGAATGCTTGGTTGAGAATGATAATTTTGACAACTACTTTGTGGTTCTTGTATGGTAACATCGATAGAGCATTATTGTCATATTCTCTCCCAACAATGGACACCTCTCTTCAACGGACAGTTTTGGCTTCCCATTGGTGTCCGTTATGGGGAGGTTTCACTGTATAATCATTAATTTTGTATTGTTTAGAAAAATAACAAACAAATAAGAGTGCCATGTATGCTATGTTTTGAAAGTAACAAATAAACCTAAAACAAATCTAAAAGTGCACTAAACTTCTAATAGTTGCTGAAAAAGAATTGCGTTTTTTTTAATTAAACCTCAGGCGTCACCTGTAAAATGATTTCTAACTACATCTGGTTTAAAACGGTTTAAAACATTCCTCTGTATACGTTAAAACAGTCACTAAGTTTCAACGTCATATTAATTTGCGTGTTTTAGTTATTTACATAAATTTTTTCAAAAAAAAAAAATAAAAACAAAGCCGTTTAGAACCCATGTTTATAGCAACAACATCCTGAAGTTTAGTCACATACTTAATTGACACCCTGTGTTAATGTTTATGAAAAATTTAGCATTAATTGAGAATAAGTAACAAATATCATCAAAAAAAGGTTATTTCAACAAAAAATAAAATACAGGGTGTTCCACTCAAAAAGTTAATTCAAGTATAATTTGCGTTAAGTTGTACATTGAAATAGAAACGACTTTTTAAGAATTGAAGCATTGACAGTGTTTTCTAAAGCTACAACTTTCGTATAAATCAGAAATCCAAATTAGTTATCTTACGATTTTCACAGTACACTTATAGTATTATCGTTTCTCTGCGTTTTCAAGGTAAATTCAAGTGTGGACTCCAACATAGGAAGTGCCAAGTTTAGTGCTTAACTTTCTTGTTGATCATCCTGTATAATAAAAAATATTTTTAGAATAAATTAGGTCAAGTCAAACGGCAAAGACATGGGAAGAAATATAGAGCTATGAAACATCATGCGTAGTATAGCCCAAGAATTGACACGATATATTAACTTTGTGTTTTGTGGTTTATTATTACTGGGTAGTAACAAAAACCATTATATTTAATTTATTTCAATTTAAATCTTATTTGTAGTTCGAATATTTGTAGAATTATAAGTATATTGCATGCAAATGTTGACGATTATTAAGTATTTAAAAGTTGTAAAATTGCAGCAACTTACAATCAAGTGCTTCTCCTTCATAGACTGCCCAAAAATTGAATTGTCTCAGAGCTTACTTCAAATGAAATAGAGAATAGGTACTATTAAACTTCATTCGTTCATTTATAGTGAATTGAAATTCATATTAATTAAATTTGATGACCTCGATAGAGTCAAGTATTAGGGTTACCGTTTAATCAATAAAACTAAATGGTGTTTAATATTGAAGCAAATTACAAAGTTCACGCAGTACCTGATATTGCCTATAATATAATCTGCTTTAACGTGCTATTGTGCCACATTTAACCGTTAACGAATTAACTATCGACCCTGTTCAATCATAACAGCTCTTAATAGTATTTCTAACAATAAACATATTTTGGAGATGAAATAGTTGAAATGCATTTGACGATTTCCTTTCCATTTTCCCTACAGAGCAATTTTATCGTCGAATAAACTTGTTTGAGATGAATGGATGACATGAATGTAACACACAAATGCAATTGTATTTGATATCTAGGTTTTGTTTCTTTTTGCTTCATAGCACTTGTAAGTTCACGTCTTGTCTACAATCGGAATAAATAAATCGTTTTATTTTATAATTTCGTGCTGCTTCATATCGTCATTGTTTACAATACAATTGAACAATGCTTGTTTGTTTGAACTTGCTGGAAACTAACTTTCACTTTTCTTTTTTGAACCTGGTATTACAAATAAATCAACTCTATAGTCGTGGAGAAATGACTGATATTGAAACATGACTTTGATACCGTCTGCCTTTGCAAATACAAGGTATGGTTCAGAGTACACTGGAAAAGAGTATTTGTTGGCGGTCCTACGTGATATAACGTTTGCAAATGTTTAACTCAATCCACCATTAATATATGAACAAAAACTTATCCATAATTTATTGACAGACGGTTGGAGACTACAACAAAATTTTCATCTTAGCTTAATAATAATAATAATAATGTTTATTGATCATACATAAAAATAAAAACAAAAAAGACATAAAAGAATTAAATATGAATAAAAAAATAAATATACATTTTTGCCCAAAAGGAAAAGAATCGGCAATTCCCATTAACAATACATATATGACGCACAGTGTATAATTTGGGATTCAATCTAAGTAGACAAAAGCTATTTAAGTGAAAATGATTAAAACTACGATTTTGCACTATTATTAAATTTTCCAATACATAACTTAACTGATATTACTCTGGGCAAAACTTCTCCTGGTGGCGCAAACCATTTTAAAATAATTGGCGAAGTTATCTGAGCTTTAGTCATGTAGATCTGTCGATGTTCATTGTGACCGCGCACGGTAACGTGTACACTCATGAAATTTAAAACTTGGCACCACAATTTCTGTAAACAAAAGTTTGCACATTGTGAAGCGGGCTTAAGGGTATCATTTACAATTCTAACAGCAGGTAGTCTCAGAGGGGTTATCTTATAGAAGGACTGTAGAATGAATCATTACACTAAGCACGTTTTAGAAAATAGGTAATTTACGTTGCTTACTTAATTTTTTCTTTAAAGAATATATTTGAAGGTATCGCTAATTAAACACCATAGCTCGATTAATTATCGAATCAAAATTTTGTTTAGGAAATGTTTACAAAATAAAATTAGAAATAATTTTGATTTAAAAAACGTCTACAAGCAATAACTTTTAAATTAAATCAAAAACTAAACATGGTTATTTGGGTTGACTGATTATTACTTATTTTTAAATAAATCTAACCTACTAATTATTGTAAGTTATTAAAAAAAATCATTAAACTCTCTATTCATAATATTTAGTCCTTACAAAATGTATATTTTATGACGTTTCATTTTTTTCTGTAGTTAATATAAAAGTGAAAATAAAAACTAAGGCAATTCTTATTGTCAACGTATATATTTAGTTTTTGACAAGAATTTATTACATAATTATAATTAAGATACCAAGTTATAGTTTAAAATTAAATGAAAACTTTTTTTTAAATAAAGGTATTACTATATAAATAAATATAAGAAATCAATAATGGGTGTGACCTCCATTATTATTGATACATTCTTGGAGGCGTCTGCTCATTGACGCTATCAAGGTATCAATATAATTAATATTAATCGTTTCCCATGCGGTATCAATGGCTGCAATTAGTGCATTACGGTTTACTGGTATAAAATGGCCCTTGTTGTCTTCGGATAACAGCAAGTATTCGAGCCCAAACATTTTCGATAATGTTAAAATCTGGGCTTTTGCTGGCCAGGGTAACAGCTCCAAGTTATTTTCTCGTATCCAATTGCGCACAACCCGCGAAGTATGAATAGGGGCGTTGTCCTTTAACAACAAAAATACATTATGAAAATGTTAATTCAACAGATCCCGAACTATTTTTTGGAGAAAGTATAGTGAAATAAGAATACTTACTTGTTGGAAAATATAATCTTCGTCTGGATAAAACACTTCGACTGAAGGTTTCATAATAGTTTCCAAAATATCTAAATACGCAGCAGAATCAAGACGTCCATCGATAGCCCAACAAACTCCTGACCCGCGCGCTAACCCAACCCCACACATTCACAGAAAAATAACCACTTCGTTTTTAGGACATATGTGATTATTTTCGTAACGAGTTCCTTCCATTCTAAAAACTTTTAGTGGTCCATCGTTGCGGCTATTGAACGTTTTTTCGTCGCTAAAAATCACTGATTCCAAAATTCCAAAGGTTCGTTCACATATCGCCTTGCAAATTCCAGACGACGTCTCATATTTTCGTCACTGAGAACTTTTCGCAGCAGCATTATACCTTTATTCCCATCTCCAATCTTTTTGTGCAGTTATACGGCATCCGGGAAAATGTGTATCTGCTATAGCCCTGGAGTATGTAGCAAATGGTTGTTCTGTTACGTAATGAAACAACTCGAGATCTTGAGCACGTGTAGATACTTTAGGTCTACCACTTCCGATGGCTCTTTCCAAAGTGTGTTCAAGATTCCATTTTACTCGGTAATGCCCTACGGTGCTTTTTGGTATATCTAACATACGTGCCCGCCGCTAATTCCGAAACAATCCGCGCTTTCAAATCAGCACCGAGATGAGGTGGCATTTTCACAACACTTGAAATTTTAAACTAAAATGGAATTTACATTTCTTACTTTATTTATTGGTTCACACTACCCCTTCTCAAACAGTAGGTAATTGTTTATTTATTACATACTTCTAATAACCAATGTAACAACCCTTAGAGCAAATTACTCAAAGGAAGTAAATTAAACAAGCAAGGATATTCTATTGTTATTGAAACTTATTCATAAAGTAAAAGCCATTTCTTATAATGTAATGGACAGGATTTCTACTTTAAGTATTAAGATTACAATAGAGGCTTATAAACTTTCGAAAATATCTAATTATAAATATTACACTGCAATTGCGCTTTTTCCTTAATAATTTCTAGCAGTTAACATACACGTTCTTGGTTTTAAGTTGTCATAAATTTGATATGATAAAATTCAATGATTCTAATATTACATCACAAACTAATATTTATTCGCCAAATATTGTTGCTTAAAGTTGTAAAGCCTTGAACAACAACCGGAGAACAAACATGAAAGTCAAACAGAACGACAAACGATCTTTTATGATTTCCACAATCCGAACAACAAACGGAACGTTTGTGCTGTTCCATAATTATTTTCAGTAGTTTTCAGTTCATATATATTTATTATTGAGAAGAGAAAATTGCGGAAAACAAGAAGATAGTGCCAACCAAATTTTTACGCACAAAGAAGAGTAAAATTATAATTTACTTCGCTTTTTTTTATTTTGGAAATTTCCCGCCCAAATGATGCTAATAGGGACATCATTTTTTTCTTGCATTCTTAAACACTGATTAATTTAAAACATTTTCTTCTGTCAACTCCATAATATTACCTAAAACACAACAAACCCACAAAAGGGAGGACAAAAATAAATAATTTAATTCTCCCGCATAAGTTTGTTCGCCGTTTTGTTTAGATTCGTCCAAACCTGCAAACGCATTCGCGCGCATTTTCTTTGATGTCGGAGAAAAACCGACAAGTTGCGGGAACGCCGCAAACCGTTCGTGGAACAATCAGGACTTGCGAATCTGTTCTAAAATTCGTACGTAGCACCGTCCAAATTAATGTTCCGATTGCCGTTCGGTTCGTTGTTCTGTTTGTTCCTCGGTTTGTTGTTCAGGTGTGTACGAAGCTTTACAATAAGCATATTAATATGAACTATATCTTATGAAAGGAGAGTTATGTAACTATAATTAACGACTTAACGTTACGTTAGTAGATTCCATTTACTATTTACACATATTTTCTTGGAACATTCGATAATTAACTATCGGGATATGATGACCCTATACTTCGCAGGTTGTGCGCAACTGGATACAAGCAAATAACTTGGAGACAACAAGGGCCAAATTTTATACCAGTAAACCGTAATGCACTAATTGCAGCCATTGATACCGCATGGGAAACGATTAATATTAATTATATTGATACCTTGATAGCGTCAATGAGCAGACGCCTCCAAGAATGTATCAATAATAATGGAGGTCACACCCATTATTGATTTCTTATATTTATTTATATAGTAATACCTTTATTTAAAAAAAGTTTTCATTTAATTTTAAACTATAACTTGGTATCTTAATTATAATTATGTAATAAATTCTTGTCAAAAACTAAATATATACGTTGACAATAAGAATTGCCTTAGTTTTTATTTTCACTTTTTATATTAACTACAGAAAAAAATGAAACGTCATAAAATATACATTTTGTAAGGACTAAATATTATGAATAGAGAGTTTAATGATTTTTTTTAATAACTTACAATAATTAGTAGGTTAGATTTATTTAAAAATAAGTAATAATCAGTCAACCCAAATAACCATGTTTAGTTTTTGATTTAATTTAAAAGTTATTGCTTGTAGACGTTTTTAAATCAAAATTATTTCTAATTTTATTTTGTAAACATTTCCTAAACAAAATTTTGATTCGATAATTAATCGAGCTATGGTGTTTAATTAGCGATACCTTCAAATATATTCTTTAAAGAAAAAAATTAAGTAAGCAACGTAAATTACCTATTTTCTAAAACGTGCTTAGTGTAATGATTCATTCTACAGTCCTTCTATAAGATAACCCCTGCTGAGACTACCTGCTGTTAGAATTGTAAATGATACCCTTAAGCCCGCTTCACAATGTGCAAACTTTTGTTTACAGAAATTGTGGTGTCCAAGTTTTAAATTTCATGAGTGTACATTTTTCTCCGTGGTTTGTGCAATTTAGGGTGGTTTTGTAATGGATCCATCAACTAGAAGTAATTATTGGGTTGAAATTATTAAAATAAATCGAAACGTGTTTTTAACGGTGTAACACACAATGAAATACGTATTTTTTTTCATAAGTAACATTCTTTTGAAGATATATTATATTGTCAAATGTAGTCAAGGTGTAACAGTGGTCTTCACATATTGCTAGTTTAGTATACTTTGATTTTTCAATAATTGTATTTTTCTCAGTAAGTACCCTAAATGCGACGAAAATCAATATTTGATTTTTGGCGTTCTGTTCCGGCAAAAAGTAATTAACTTTGCAAAAACAAGCTTCGGTGATTTGGTCATTAACAAAGAACAGGACGAGCAGTTAAGACATTTTTAAAAAAAGAATGCGAGAAAATTCGTATTAAATGGGTTTGCAAGCAAATGGCTTTAGACTTGTTTTTACAGTTTATGAACAGTGGCTTAACGAAGATTTAACTTTGGACATGCTTGTCAAGCAGAAAATTCTTCAAAACAAATGCTAGTGGTGGCAGACCACAGAAAGGTTTATTGAAAGCTCAAAAAATCGAAGCAGAGGAAAGTTCAACACTTACTAAAAGAGCTGCACAATTAAGTATCAGACCTAGTGGCAAACGTGATGCTGCTAAATTGATGCAAGAGGTATCTATAGCCTCACCAAAAAGCTCGAAGAATTTTAGATGCTAGAACTAAACAGATACCATATACTCCTGAAGAAGCTCTATCCTCGATCCTCTTCACCAAGATTCTGTAGAATTATCAAATTCATTTATCAGAAAGAATTCGAAGCATTGATTAAAGATAAATGCGAAGCTATTAAAAATCAAATACGGGAGTTGGTACCAACTCTCGTGGAAGTCAAAGGCGTAATAATCTCGATCACACATCAAATGATTCTGTCAATGATTGACGGTAAGGTATATAATGTGCTAAGTGAAAATAGTTACACTCAAACGTGCTTTATCTGGTAAAGCAACATCAAAGGAGAGAATATGTATCAATTTGGAATCTCTAGTTTACATGCGTACATTCGTACAATGGAATGTCTTTTAAATATCACTTACCGCAAAACATTTGTGAATGCAAGTCAGAGGAAACAAAATAAAGAAATTTACAAAAAACTAAGGACGAAATAAAGAAAGGATTTAAAGAAATTGGTCTCATAATAGAGAAAGTTAAACACGATTCGGTACCAGTAACGATGGAAATACGCACGAGCATTTTTTTATAATTATGCCACAACGGCACGGATCACTGGCTCAATGAAAACCTTATCCATCGTTTTGGGATGATTCTTGCAGTCATAGCTTATGGTTATGAGATCGATCCTGAAAAAATTTCATAACTACTGTGTGGAGACTAGGAAATATATTTAAGTTTATACCCATGGTATAACATGCTAGTAACAGTACATATGATTTTGGTGCACGGGGCAAGTATAATAAAAAATTCAATAATACATGTAGGACAAATGTCCGAGGAGGCTTCCAATGACAAAAATTAAGAAATAAAAAAGCCAGATTGGGGCACACAATGAAAACAAGACACAGAACTAATTCTGATTTATTTAAACATTTGTTAATGCCTTCAGACCCCTATATATCACTATTAAGAAAACTTCCTAAGCAAATATCGAAACATGACGGAGATATAAGAATTTTGTTAAAAGATTAATAAAACTGATTATGAATTTAATTTTGTTTTTCATTTACTGTAACGTTTCAAAGGTATACAATAAATGTAATTTATAATCTTATATCTTAGGTTCCCCGAGTTTTGTCCTCCTAGATTAGTCAAATCGTACACTGTGACGTGTGAATAACATGTACAAATTATAGTTATTCTGCAATATTATTAAATGAACTCCGTTTTTTTTTAAACTTATATACTGATGGTTGCAAAAACACCTGTTCAAATGAATTAATTAGTTTAAGTGCAGTATATTCAAAGGAACTTTCAAATTTAGTTGTCCGATGCTGAGGGATAATATAGGGGTTACCCCCTCTTAAATTAGTATCACATATAGAATTTTGGATCTTTTATGTAACATGGAATATAAATATGAAGGTTCTTCCGATTCTAACAATTTGTATAAAAATATACCATAAGATAACAAAAATGTGTATTCAAGCTTAGAGTATATTGAGCCTATTATAATGGGGAGTCATGTGATCCCTAGGAGAAATTGAAAACGAATAACGCAGACAACAGTTTTGGAGTACTTGAAGTTTGCTTTTGGATATTACTTTGTTAAAAAATTATAGTACACTCCACTTCCATAGTAAAGATTGCTTAAAATTAAAGCATTCACTTATGGAAGAATGTTTTAAATTTCCATAATGATTAAGTTTTGATGACACTGACTATATTTTTTTTTAAGCAATGCTTTTCGAAATTCAACTATTATTCCCAGATCACGGACACTTTCACTTACATTTAACACAATATCACCTAACACTATTGTTGGTCTTGATCCAATACACAAGATTGTTGTTTTTCGAGATTTAAACGAAGACAATTTTTTCTTGACCATAGAAGTATATTTTTCAAGTTTACATTAAGTTCATCAATTAAGTTGTTTACATTTTCAGGTATACATGATTTGTACATTTGTGTATCGTCCGATTATAGGTGGATATTCCATTCATTTGTGAGAACATTAGGCAAATCAGCTGTAAAAATTGTGAATAGTGTAGGGCTCAGTATGCTACCTTGATAAACGTCATACTTAACTTGCAGTTCACCTGACATAGTACCATCTATTCTTACCACTAAGAGATTAATTACTCAGTAAATCACGATCAATTACATCCAATGCTTTGCTGTAGTCGAGAAGCGTAAGTTTTATCCATGTTTCTAGCAAATATCTGTTGTTATTTTAATCATTGCAGAAGTGGCAATATGTTTAAGACGGAACCCTGACTGGATATTCAGTAACAAGTTATTTGCCGCAGATGTATTAGGTCATGAAATTGTTTACAATTTTTCTATAATTTTAAATAATATTGGTAACACGCTAATTGGTCGTAGGTCTTTTTAATCCCAGCTGTACTAGTTTTTGATAGAAAATTTTTCCATATTTTAGGAACGGTTCCACCTTTAAAGAAAAATTTACAATATCTACAATTACTTCTTTGCAAAACGGTAACACCATCTTTAGCATGTTTAAATTAAAGTTATCACAACCAGTTGCATTTAACCTAAGTTTTCCAATAAATTTTGTCAATCTCTTATCCTGTTGCAGCTTCTATCTGGCACATCTGGTTAGTTAAACCGAGATATTTAGTATTATGAAAAAAATTAAAAAGTCGTTATCATTATCTACATTTTGTACATTGTTACAACAAAATGTCTGTTAAATTAAATCAGCGTTTTTAATTTTTCAGCTATTTCTAGTTTAGGTTTATTGTGAATATTCAAGGATGCAAAAATTTTCCAAAGCATGCGAAGATAATTTTTATGGATTTGTATTTGATGCATATATGCTATTTTTTCATTTTTTATTGCCATAGATAGAAATTTTTTAAGTCTTTATCTACAAATTCGGAATGAAAGTGTTGAGTTCTTTGTTTTTGGGTATTTTTTATAAGCTTTAATCTTTAAGTTTATTATTAATTTTAAAGTATCTGTTATGTATGGTTGATATTAGATAATCCCAGAGTTAAGAAGTTTTGAAAGTGCATGGTATCACCAAATATCTTCAGAATTATATTGATTGAAGTGATTGGACTTTAGCATCTATATTATCAAACTCCTGTTAACCAATTAGATGTAACTTCAAATCTTTTGAGGTAACGATATGTCAGTGTTTTGGGTTTAGGCTTACGTACTTAATATGTAATTTAAACAACCATATATGTAAGAAGCTTTATTTTAAATTGAATTTAAAAAAAAAGTTTTTTGAACTAAGATAAAAATTTTGTTGTAGTCTCAAACTGTCTGTCAATAAATTGCGGACAAGTTTTTGTTGCACATTTTAATGTCTAAACAACGACGGATTGGGTAAAACAAAGAAAAGCAGTAATTTCATGAGCGATTGCAAACGTTATGCAAAGTGGCAGACGGTATAAAGTCATTTTGCAAACAAGCCGATCTAGTGTTTGTTGGTTTGTGAAAATCGCTCAAAGTATAGGCGAGTTACTATATTTTCCCGTTAATGAAAGTGCACTCCTCTCACCACTTATCACTAAATATGATTACAGAAAACTGAATTCCAATAGTTTCTAATGTTGACATTTCTAATCAATAGGGAATATTTATCGAATGAAGGGTACGGTAGGAACAGCAGTGTCATCTAAACTGTACAAAGACGCATACGTGTTTCAAGTTTTAACATCTAAGCTGTTATCATCATTTCATTTTCAGGTATGAAATTCTGACTTGTGGGTTGAGTTTCATCAAAAACGGATAGAGTTGGTAAGTGCTAAACTGGGTTTTTATTTTGTAATACGTATTCAGGTAATGCTTTTTCCTGTGGTGTGTTAGAACCTATTTCAGTAATTGATTTTCAAGACGTCTCCAAATTAAACGTAATATACAGGGTTATTCACAGTATACGACACGGAATATTACAGCCAAACTATTTAATAAATTGGAAAAATATATCTGAGATGGATAGAGACCTATCGGAGAAATATTTTAAAAATTATTTTTGAAATAAATAGGTGTTCCAAAATACACAGAACGTATCAAAGTTGTGGTTTTTCTCTATGGAATGTCCTGTATATTATTACATTTTCAGTTTCTACGAACAAAATAAGAAAGGATTTATAGAGGTTTATCTTACTTAAAACCTAAAGGTTTTGAGATATTTTGTATTTTATGAAAAAGTGGTTACAATTTGTCGATTCATATCTCAGCAACTATTCTCTTTCTCTAAACTAAATTAGCACTGGAAGTCTATTAATTGAACACATTTTATGCAGAACTTGAGGAAAATCCATTATCATATACATGATGTGTTCAAAATAAGATTAATATCACAGTTTCGAACCGCAATAAATGGTGCTTAATTTAAATGGAACACCCCGTATTTTATCTCCAACAACAAATGTTAAAATGTAATTACCTATCAAACAATATAGGAGTGTCCTATAGCTAAAAGTTCAGGTTGTCAGTGAAAATGCAAATTTTCATTATGAAGACTTGATTTGTAACAATTTTAATGTCATGATTAAGGTAGCTTTAATAAGATCAATTTATAGAAAGTTTTTACCATCGGCCATTTAGCATAAATAAATCAAATATCCATAGCTTTAACCATTTTGTAACCTTTAATTTGAATCTTTAATAAACTATTTGTTTTAAAAGAATTGTGTATCCATTAAAATCGTTTATACGCTCATAATAAAATCAGGATGCTTCGTAAAGTCTGTTTCAATACGTTTGTATTTGTTGAGTTAGCAAGCTCAAGTTTAAAATATTACGTTTTAATTCTTCTCATTTTCATCTCTACTCAATTCATTACTTTAATCATTTCGTTTCAATTTGTAGGATCTTGAAAAGTTTATGTCGCCTGTTACGTGCAGATAAGCACAAAAAGTGTGTTGTGAATGTTAGTTTAGAAGCAGTTAGTCGAAGTTTTTGTCAGATTCCGTGTGCGAGTTATGCACACATGTGATACTGTGAATAATGTTAAATTTCCTTGCATGAAGATGAGTTAAGGGTGTTTTACCTTAGTATTTAAGTTGGCGGCTTAAATTTCATAAGTTATGTTGAGCAATACCCTGCTTTACAGTTTGTGGATTTTTGTGATGCTCTGTACCGTAAGCCATTTTGAAAGGTTTTCCTTAATTTTTCGTTATGGTACGTGTCAGTTTTTTTGGCCATATTAAAAAGAATTATTTTAATTCGATTATTTCATCGATTACCGACGATTTGTTGTACAACTCCATCATCTAACCAACGAATTCCAGTCTGGATTCACACACAGTCGGCATCTGGTATCTATAAAATTTAATAAGCCTGTCTTAAAGTTATATAAAACAAATCTAACATGAAAGCTTTGAATTCATTAATTCTCGCAAAGGGTTATTTAGAGTTCGTGCATTAACCTTTATGTGAAACTGATTCAGCATATCGATCGTACGTTTAGTTAAAAAGTGCAACTTTGCACAAGAAGACCGATCAGTCACATCGGTGGAAGATCTTCATCAGGAATATGATTGAACCCTCATTTTCTAACCCGTCGCTTACCAAAGTAGGATTAACAGCAAATTCAACATCGGATATTTTAAATAACTTTACATACCAAGGAAAAGAACAGAATTTTTACAAGTGATTTCATTTCTGGTTAGGAACCAAACATCTCAGGACGAACAGGACCAGAACCGGATCAAGCCACCATATTTACTGTTGTGCTCGACGATCAACTTGGTGGAGATCCACTGTACAATATGGGATAAGTCCAAGAGCACGAATGTCAGTTACTCTTCGCCTCATTTCTTAACTTGCCTGAGGGTGTAAGTTCTAGCTTCAGTCATATCTATCGCAACGCTTTCGAAAAGAAAAATGTTTCAAGTTAAAAGAAAAATGATTATTCGAGTTAAACAAGTTCGACTTGCAATTTTCTCTGTGAACAAAGGGCATTGATTTATTATAGATGTCTAAACAAACGTTTACGTTTACGTTGGTACCAAAAACAAGAGAACGGAACGTTTGAAGATTATCGAAACGTCGCTCATACGTTCCGATCAAGGTGAAGATCTAAAATAACTGTTACAGACGAATCTAGTTTACCAACGGAAGTAAACGAGCTATCGGTAATAAATCCCTCAGAAGTTCTTGATAAATAGGCCGGTGTCGATGATGAATAATTTAAAAGTTCACAAGAAAGAACGGTTATTCTACACCGCGTTAGTGATAGCAGTGGTAAGATGCAAATTCAACAAGTTGGACAAAAACCTGGATCCTAGCTTAAATTAAGTATGGTCAAATGTCATTTTGTAAATCAGAATTCAAGTACTTATTGGTGGACCTTAAGAAGATTGACGCTATTTTGCGTATACCCGTCCCTAATAGTGTTACTGAGGTTAGAAGAATCATTGGAATGACATCATGGTACCATCGTTTTGTGCCCGATTTCTCGATATTATTGCTCTGCTAACGTCACTCCTGAAAAAGTACTTTCGTATTCTAATTCATTTTTGTTATACAAATTCAAGAAACGGCTGCCGACTACTGTCTAATTTTACTGGAATTTGTTTTAATGCGAAAAATAATTTTTTGAATTTCTAAAACAAATATCTCAAAAAACGGTCATCCATATTTTTTTTTATTTAATAGTTTTGATTTATACCTACAAACTTTAAATTATCAATTTTTAAAAAAGGTGTCCCATGATTATGGTGCACGACTACAAGATTAAAAAAATAAAAGGTACATATTTCCAATTAATGATAAAGAACTATTACAAAAGTAGGCTTAGGTAAAATAACATTATTTTATGGAATGTTTTGAAATGCAGTTTTTTAATATCGTTTTAGGGTGATATAACAATTTTTACAGTTAAAACAATATTTGAAAATCAAACAACCTTTTATTTCCAGGAAATGTGCCACATTATTGTATATAGAGAAATAGAAGATTCTGGAAAACAGTACATTTGCGAAAGTCATTTTTCTCAAAACCTTTCATTACAATAGGTCCGGTCGCTAAGAATTGCTAGTCAAGTTTAATACTATTTGACAAAATGAAAAATGGAATGGAAAATGGATTCCAAATGTACAACTAAACAGACTAGAAAAATAGTCATCAGCAGACTACGAATAAGACACACGAAATTAACACACGAACATTTAATTAAGAAATATGAACCTCCCACGTGTCAAGTATAACCAAAATTGATTGTTACACACTATTTTAATTGAATGCAACCAATCTGATCAACCACGTCAAAAATACCAGTCCACAGATTCACACAGAACCATAAATACGGAGTATGGACCTACCCTCTAACCCCACTTCTTTTTTTTTTACGAGGATGTATTGATATCTAGTTAGCCTAGACCAGTTCCTTGCATAAACAAAATATTGCGTTACCATAGAAACGAACAATAACTTATTAGAAGTGTCAGTGTAAAGTTTGACGTCAAAAAGTAAACCAGAGTCACGCAATAAATTAAATGAAAAAGATGTCCACCGAAATTGTGAAAATCGAAAAATTGGAGTATCGAGCCATCATCAAGTACCTGTATTTAAAAGGGTTAAGAGGTAAGCAGATTTACGAAGATATGCTTAATACCCTTGGTGATCAATGTCCTTCGTATGCGACCGTCAAAATTGGAATGCAAGCTTCAAAAGAGGTAAATTTTCCATTGAAGATGATGACCGATCAGGAAGGCCAGTTTCTGTGTCAGTCCCCGAAAATATCGATGCAGTTCATGACCTAATTTTATCAGACCGTCGAATTGGGCTAAAACGGATATCTGAAGCACTGAATATTTCATACAAACGCGTTCATCATATGGTTCACGTCAATTTGAACATGAGAAAAATTGCTGCAAAATGGATCCCCAAATGTTTGAATGTTGACCAAAGCGTGCAAGGGTAGAAGCATCGCGTTCGATCTGTGCTCGATTTGAAAACGATGTAGACTTCTTAAACCGAATTGTTACTATGGATGAGACTTGGGTACATTTCTACGATCAGAAACAAAGCAACAATCGATGGAATGGCGACACTCTGGTTATCCAAGACCTAAGAAACTTCGTGTCCAAAATCTGCTGGAAAAGTTCTTGCTTCAGTTTTTGGGATTGCCATGGAGTAATCATGATTAATTGTTTGGGTAAGGGTAGAACAATAACTGGAGATTACTATTCGACATTACTGACCACTCTACGGAAAATATTAAAGAGAAGAGACGCGGAAAGCTATCCAAAGGTGTTTTGTTTTTGCAGGACAACGCCCTGCACACAAATCTCATGTTGCCATGCAAAAAATTCGTGATTTAGGGTTTGAATTACTAGAACACCCCCTTATTCACCCGATTTGGCTCCGTCCGACTATCACCTCTTTCCTCAACTGAAAAAAAGTTTAAAAGGTCGTAAATTTTCTTCCAACAAGGTGGTAATACAAGCTGTGGAGGTCTGGTTTGCAGAGCAAGAGGAAACATTTTTTAAAAGGTCTAAGAGATGTTGCAGGTTCGCTGTAATAAATGTATCCAATTAAGTGGAGAATCTGTTGAGTAATAAAATATTTTGACATTGAAATTTTGTTGTGGTTCTATAGTAGGCTAAGAATTTTTCAATATATTTTTTAATTATTAATTTTTAAAATCTTTTAAAACTTTTTTTTTTAATTCCTTTTTTTTTTTATTTTTCTTTTTTATTTTTTTCACCTTTTAACAACTGCCTCGTAACTGTCATTCACGTTAATGAATTTGATTTTTATAAATCAAAGGTTTTATTTGGGTGTAGTGTCGGGGTTTTCAATGTTTTTTTTTCTTTTTAGTCTTTTTTCTTTTTGTTGTTTTGGTTTTTTTGTTTACAGCTTATTATTTTTAACTTAAAATACATATCGTCGCCTCCCTAGAGGAGAAAGGTTCTAAATCACTCAAGCTAAGTCTGAGTAAATCTGCGTTTGAAGTTGCTGGATCTTGCTAAATAGGAGTTTTAATTTAACATAAAAAACATCAAACCAAATTTGACTTCCTTTTTACTGTATTAAATCTAAATGATAAAATATTTTACAAAACAAACTGAATTTCGTGCCATTGAAACCAGCTACTTTGAGGCTTAGGTCTATTCACTAACACCGAATTGTTAAATTTATATCATTTATGAATTTTGTGATTAAATTTAAACATTATACACAAAAAAAAATAATAAATTTAAATTTAAATGTCACTTTCATCATCTGGAAGAATTTAAAGGGTCTTCTTCATCTTACCCGGTAGATCTTAGATTGTTTAGTAAAACAAGGTAGTGCTTTGCAAGAATGCATAGGGTACTGCATAGTTGGTGCAAACTTTTAAGTTTTTCTTTTCTATGGGTAAAGGCGTTTTATAAAGTACTTCAACATTTTCTTTTAACACGCTGTTCAGTTCTTTGCGGTAATCTTTTTAACAGAGAATTGATTTAAATTCTGCATTAGAAAGCTGCTCTTTATAGAAAATTCGGGTGGTCTGCCTTTCTATACTGTAATCACTCTGATCTTTAAGCCAGCTAACAGTGTCTAGCTTTTTCATTTTTTATTTCTGTTCTTAATCACAAAGAGGAAAATTGCTTAAAGTTAAAAAAAGTCCAGCATAATTAAGTTCTACTACTTTATAATACGTTTTTTTTTTGTTTTGCTGTGCATGTACAACATGTATACCCAACCATCCGTTAACAAAATGTCAATCTTGTTGCACTCTGGTTTCAATACTGGAAGTTAATACACTATACGCATTCCATTTCAGAATGCTTTAGATTCCACTCAATTTTGGTTAATTATTTCTATTGGGAATTCTGATCAGCTTTAAGGAAGAATGAATAATTTAATTACATTTTGTTTTGGCCGGATCCTTTTGATCCTGTCGCCCTCATGCCACATCAACAAAAGTGGCTAACAGAGGTTGCTAAGTTGCTAAACAGTAAAGTTAAAATTCTTTATCTTTTGAGCATAATATAGTTTGCCAACGTGTAAGAGATGGTGTTAAAAGAACTTTTCAATGTCTATCGTAGGAAACAAACAAAGCTATGTGTTCCAAATCTAGATCTCTCGTTCTTTATTGCTTTCTTTTATGGTTCCTAGCTTCTTGCTTTCTAATTAGATGAAGATCATACTCTTTCTGTAATGCTAACTTTTTCTTGTTCTGCGGAAGAGCCTAAATTTTGTGCAGAAATCCCATTGATCTTTCTTCAGGCAATGAAATCCAAAGTTAAATTCAGTGACAAAAACATTTCTGTAAAAGCTAAATTTTTCAGGGATGACGTTTCGATCTTGACAAAAGAGTTTGTAATCTTCATACAGTCGTTTTCAGAAAGGTTAGATGGCAAATAATTTCTTTGTGAAGTGCTTCGGCAGACTTAGCGCGACTAAACTGCTGGACATCGATTTACATTTTCGGGTCTTTTTTGCGTGGGGACTTTTTGCCACGCAAGTCTGGTTTGATTGTGCCCTGTATCATATTTACTAATTGCGGTTCTAACTGCCTTACTAGAAATATTGAGAGTGGAAAGAAAGAATTTTTGACATACTTACTTAGAGAAACTTGATTCGATGTTAGCTTGTAAACAAATGTCTTGGATCGCCTATAATTATTTTCACTATAACACCGTTTTTTGGAATACACGAAACATGCTTTGTGATAAAAGACCATTTAAGGTGTTGAGATTTTAACTGAAGAAAGTTTGCTAAAATGTCTTTTCTTTGTTCTTTTGAAAAAAATTGTTGGCACTTGTAATGGCAACGACATGCAATGTCTGCCACCGACTTAGCAGCTTTTAGTTTACCTTTCTGTGCATAGTACTGTTTTCCATTCAATCTTAAATTTTTTTGAATATTTCGTTTCCATGAATTTGGATCCCTTTTTCTTTTAGATTAAGCTTTTCAGACGCATCTTCTTGGTCATTATTTTTATTAATATCAAAATCGTGCTATTTTCTTAATTCTGCAGCAGGTTCATTCTTGGATTCTAGACTCTGCTATGTCACTGTTGCATGGTTTGTAACTAGGATCTTCAGTATCAGTAAGTTCAAAATCGTCCTACTCGACATCGTTATTAAAGAGATTAGAGTCAGACTTAAAGTAACCTGAATGCGATGCTTCAGTATTAAGAAAAGTCGTATTCATCAACTGATTTTCCTCTGAAAAGAAAAACGTAAATAATTGAGGAGTTTAGTAAATTATTGGACAATTGGTATTATTAAAACAAATGAGCAATGCTCAAGAATTATCGCCAAATTAACGTTGTAAGAACCAAATCATAATTTTTACCATGATTGCTAGTAACATTGTTTCGCCGACGGTTTTTTTGATTAAGTGCTAGATGAACTAGCAATTTACTCCTGCACTCATTAAACTCTCACTAAACACCAAGAGACGTACTTAACACTACAACAACCAGTCTACGAGTTCTACGACTGTTATGATTGAGTTAATAAAAAAATTCTTGTTCAGACTTGCAAAACGTGGATTAAAGCTATTCACTACTACCAAATTCTGTTGTAACAACACACTTTTCTTAGAAGTTAAGTTCTAAACCGCTTAGAACTCTTCACCACAGGAGAATTGTGGCTTTAACTTTTAGCAAATATGTCGTAAAACAGCAAAATATCGATTTGTGGCTTATATTTTTACACCAGTATAAAATATAAACCTTTTAAAGAGAGCTAACAGTCACAAGTCAAAAACGTCAATTGTGTGGATTAGGACCTTTTCACCACTAATAATGCATCCATCCCATATGAGTGTGTTAGAAGTTACAAATCTTCCCAAAGTTTTCAAATTTGGATAAGAATGGACCTTTTATCAGTACCTGTTTCAATGAACGAATTAGATGATGATTGATAGTAATAATCAATGACAAATTTAACCTATTAATTACATAACTGTCCAAATTAATAAAAAACTTTAATATCACACGGTAACGGAGACAGCAATACAAAGTTTTTATTAATTGGGACGAAGTTATGTAATTAATAGAGTATAATTTGTTAATGATTATTTACTATCAATTCATATCTTACAATTGGGTTTAGTAGAAACAAAAATTTGCATGTTTAAAAAGTTAGCAGGTACTGTAAAATGTCCACTCCTATCAAAATTTGAAAAGATGGATGCATTATTGTTTAAAATCTTATATATGAAATAGCACAAATATGCACAATTTCAAAAAGTGAAGATTGTCAAATTAGAAAAAGAAATTACATGGATAGGAAAAAAGTTGCACAGATCTTAAGAAAAAGAGGAAATGGAAGATAATTCCAAATTTGCCTTCTATGTCAGTAGTGGTCGACAACAATGATTTTTCTAATAATATACATGTGAATAGAACTCCCACATACAATTTTTAAAAACGAAAATAAGTTAAGTATTTAAAAGTAAGAAGAACATGGTCATCGGATTTTTTATCTCTACTACCATGCATAAAAAATTAGAGAATAGTAAAAAGCCAAGTGGCAAAATAGTATAGATGATTTAAATCGATGTCAAAACTTTGACAGAAGTATCATGTTTATGGGCGAGCCAATAAAAGTAGCCGAATTCAGGATTTAACGACAGAATGGATTTTACTATCAAAAACCAATATCTAGTAACCTTGACTCACTCATTATTTTTTTGATCAGTAGTGTAATGAATATTGTCAAGAATGGAAACCACAGAAACTGATTTATTTTATAGAGTTTGATTGGTTGGATTTTCAGACTAATAATCCGTCGCCCAAAACGTAACGATTCGTTAACAAGACACAAGAACAGTTACCTAACAACAGATTTATTTTGCGTTGGTGCAACCAAACATGAATACCTTAGGTAATCAACTTATAATGGACATAATATTTACTATACAGGAGAAATAAAAGAATATATACAGAGTGCAGCAGATAAAGCATGGTTAGACGGATCTCGATTACTAAATGCAGCGGAAACTTGAAAATTGATATGGATGGATTTTGAAGGGTAAATTATTTATTGAAACCATGTTTATAAATTTGATATTTTAAATGGAACACTCTGTATGACTTTATGTAATTTTTTGAACAGATATTAATTATAATTCCCTATGTCTATCGTTAACAGTTCTTGAGTTATTTTTTCTAAATCTAAATTTTACTTTTTCCTAATGTAGAAAAACGTTGAATATCTTCTAATAGAGACTTAGATAAGAGCGTACATATTTATTTTGCATTTTCTATTGTTTTCGTGAATAAGAGGAGGTCCTAAGGCTACCTTATACAGATTAAAATGTATTTGGTTGAATAGAGAATTGCAATACCTTTCATATGAGGTGCCACTTGACTCTACCCCTGTAAATTGAAGTTTTTAAATGGGGACTGACGGGACACCCTGTTTATTTGTGAGGATAAATGAATGTCCCTTGTAAACATGAATTGGCATTCTCGACCATATTACAGTATTTTCTGACTTTTTCTATTTTCGAAAAATATAGGGCCGTCGGGGGCCCGGCATAACTTTATCCCTTATTACTGACAATGAAGTAAAGGGTAATTCTTAACAAGACGTCGAGCAATACTTAACTGTTTGGAGCTAATTAGGTTTATGTTGACATTGTTTAGTAAACACAATGGTTCAGTACAGAGGTATTCGGTCGAACAACGTCTCCTTTCGTGGCGTACTTAGAAAATGAGTGCAGTATTTCGACAACGGCCGATAAATTCGCGTTGTGTGGTAAAATAACGCGCCTTCGCGCACTGCTGTACAAAAAATGTAATCGACAAATTAAACGATTTGGTTTGGTTGTGATCTTAAATCATCAACGTGTAACGGCTTACACGGCCGGTCAAACGGTAATATTGTTTCAGTGAGTGAAAGTTTGAGGCTAGTCACAACATTTCAGTCGACGCAGATCACAACAATTAAACTTATCTTGTTCGACTGTACAGCGTATTTTGAAATAAAAGACTTTCATTGGCTCATGCATACAAACTTCAGTGCAGGAAATAAGCAGCTTATGACGGTCAACGTCGCGAGTTCGTCAATTAGGCTCTAAAGATTGCTGAAGTGCCGATTTTCCATCAATCATCTTTTCTGAATAAAGCGCATTTGAAATTGGCGGCTGTTGTCGGCAGGTATTTGAGGTGCAGAGCCCAGAACGTTCAGCAGGATGTCATCCCAAAACTCAGTTGTTTTGGTTCAAGCTAGACAGGGTGATAGGACGTACATCTTCAGGATGAGGAAAACAAATTGCTGATTACAGTCAATGGCAGGCAATAGAACGATGTTGGAAGATTATTCTTTCTAATAGATGATGGAATGGATTGGTGCTTGTTCGGGCTGAGCATGGTTAAAGCTATTCCTACTACCAAATTCTGTTGTAACAACTTTTCATAAGTTAAAGTTCTAAACCGCTTAGGGGCTGCTGTCTGTAACTT
>JALBCR010001315.1:0-62500 GCA_030710515.1 Abscondita cerata
TCAGTATGCTTGATTCAGTTACGTATTGCTTTCATAAATATTTCAAACGGAAAGTCCATAGGCTTTTAATAGAACGGGTTAGCTGAATCACCCGGTATATAAAGAGAGAGAAAACTAGATGGTTGAGTATGCTTTGGATTTCGGCAAGCTTTACAAAGTCGATCTTATTAATTTCTGCCATTTCCGTCAGGACTTCTTGAATATACCTTTTTTCGTTGTCTTAGTATCATGCAGAGTAACAACTAAAATATAGCCGTTATCTTTGATATCCTCCACATTTAACTCTCTTACCTCCTCACTGCGACATGCACCATATAGACCAAAAATTAACGCAACTTTAATCAGCAAAAAGATATCGTTAAGTGCTTTTGTCAAAAATCTTGACATCATCCTGCGATACAATTTTTTAATTTTTTGTTTCATATCTTCACTTTGGCGTTTCAAATATAAATGCAACTTCCCAAAATTCGATATTTCCTTCACTGTCAACGACCTTTTAACATGGAGTATGTTAACCACAGCGTGGAAGATTTTATCCCTTCAGCCTGCAATCAATTATAAATGAAAAACTTGAAAATTCATAAACATGTCTAAGAGAACTAACCTTTTCATGAAGAAAAGCAAGCATAACTTTTTCGTCTATATCCTTTAAATTGTTCGAAGTTCAGCACGAATTGAAAATATTGTAGGTCTTCTCATATTTATCTCGTGATTTCGATTGTAACAAACTGGCGACAGCTTCAGGCGGTAATGCTGATATTTCAGAATTATTGTAAGTATTTATATCGATTTTCGCAAAACTTTACCCTTTCATGGACTACAAAAATAGAAACGACAATTTGAAAATAATTTCTTATTAAATGTATGTATAGGTGCGTATGTTATACATGTTTGAGTGTCCGAAAAGCACCTCCAAAATATAAACAAAATTGAAAAATGACTGCAAATACCCATATAAAATATGCAAAAACACATAAACCTTTCTTATTATCACTTACAATGTTTTTAGAAAACCTTGCTTCCTTTAAAAAAGAATTTATTTCAATTTTAAAAACGTTTTAAATGAAGTAAATTTAAGACTTTGGAAATAAATTTTAAACTAATTAAAACTGCGAAAATTTCTACAATCAAAATAGAATTAAGTAGACAAATTTTCTGAAGTAATTTGCACAAGTCACGTTCAACAGCAACCCCTGTGGAATCATATTACATTAGAATGCGTAACGAGCGGCTACTGATACAAAATACTTTCCAGAAAAAAAAGTGTCGGAAAGGGAAATGCTGCGTCCTAAAGTTCTCCAGCTTTTTTTTTTCTACAGATATACGTGCCTTGAAAGGATGCAACCTTACAGCTTATGCAAGACAAGACAATGATTTAAAGCTAATGTATTCTAAATTTCGTTCACAAGGAACTTCGTTGCTGGATATAAAATCATTATATGTAACGTCATTTACATGATTGTACAAAGCACCGTCTGTCTCAAATCTTGTTACATAATTTAAGACGTTGCCATTAATAAGAAAGATATATATTTCTTTCAGCTTTATTTTTTTCTTGTTTTATAATTCAGTACACAACTTAAAATAATTTACATTGAAGTAATTGAGTTTTTAGATGCCAAGTGCATAAATTCAACTGTGACATTAATTGAAAAATATTGCAAACTGCACTACAGAGTATTTACTTTAAAGCCAGTTCTAATTAAATAATAATATTTAAAATTGTTTACAGAACTTTTATATTCACTTTAACTACAATGTAGTAAAGTTTGCATTTTAAGTTGCGTCATTAACGCGTCTAATAATAGACGTGTAGAGATTAGAAGGTAGGGTTACTAACTAAAATTGTTAAGCTTATCGGGACTGACCAATTGTGGTCATTCAAATATACCCACAAACCGAAGGAATTATCCATAAGGGTTCTCTTACGTCTGACCGCAGTTTCTAAAATTCGATTGAAACCCATCATGTATTGTTAACTAGAGACATGATATGCAATTTTAACATGTTTGTTTCCAAATTACAGTTGTTATTCTCATGCATTAGTTACGATCGTCGAACCGGTAAGAAAACATCTTGTTAAGGTACATAACAATCAATTAAGTGGTCGGTTTCCAAATTAGTTGAAAACAAAACAAATAATAATTTATAGTAATGCCCGAACGAAATTCCCAAAAAGCGCTTTCCGTGACAGAAGCACAAATTAAAATTATTTCAAACAACCCGCTTTCCCGAATTGCGGATGTCACGATTTGTTTAGCTTGTAACGAAGTAGTTTCCAACAAAACTATCGATTATTTAAGTTCATTACATATATTGCTTATAGTTTGTTTAACCTAAATTCTTATTCAAATCTAAACTCTAATCTACCTTTCAATCTGACTATTATTTAATTAAACTCACAATAGATTGGTACTCAATACTCAAATCTCATATTTTATTCAAAACAGTATATCGCAAACTATAATTAATTATATATATCTACCCCCTACCACAATTATTACTGTTCAAACTTGCCAGATTCTGTTATTTCGACTAGTAACAATAACATGCAAATTTATTCCTAAATATAATTTACGAGCACATAAATAATTTGCCTCTACTAGTTAAATTCTGGAATAGTCTCTAGGGGCATACATGCCTTACAAATACATCTGTTTTATGATTCATATATTCATAATTTTGCGAGCTTCTTGAAATCAATACAAGGTTTATTTACACTTGTCCACGGTTTTTGCACTTTTATTACGACATAAACAAAATGCTTATTTAACTTATTTTTAAAAATAATTTAAAATAAGTTACTTTATTTGTTACTATTCAAATTTTTATTTTCAAATTCGCAAGTTTTGTATAATTTAAATTAGTATTGTTTTGTATCGTACAATTTGTTCTCTTGCCACTGTGTTACGGGATTATTTGCAAAAGTAAAACGTATGTCAAGAGCCTTCTTAAAAACGTGTGTCGTGTGTAGCACTTTACGACAAAAGTCGAATTTGCTGCGCATGTTGCGAATTTTCCATTGGTAGATTCTTAATTAACAAAAATTTTGGGGACGATAAGCGCACATTTTCTACTTCCTTCTACTTGGGTGTTTGTCGTGCCTCTTAAAGTAAAAATTTTACACATAAATTATTAATGTGTGTTTCAATAATTTCAAGTTGAATTGGGATTTAAATATAAATCCGACCGCATTCACCGTAAGTACTTCTTTTTCTTTTTGTTGTCTCGTAGTTGTGTTAGTTCTAATTACCACGTATGCTTTAGCACGTGCGTTGACCTTGTATTCTCATCGTGTCTTACACCTGGATAACTTCTGAGGTGCTGAAATGGTTATTTAAGAACCTTTCTCTATAAACTTGACGACTACCACGGTTTTGCATCCAATTAAGCTGCAATAAGTCGGTGAACTCTACGGTGCGGGTCGTTCATGCTGCTACTTGCTACTTTGAGGAACATATTTGCCTTCCGTTCCGTTCTTTGCTGCTCCCTTCCCTAAGAGGAATCTGGGGTTACTACTTCTGGAGCTGTCGAATACTGTCGCTAGCAGGACTTTATTCTCAACCATACTACGTATACAGCTAAGTTTTATGTTTGTAACCTATTTATTAATGCGTATGAGCCCCGTACATGAAATTGAACGGTTTGAATCTCTAGCATTAAGTAATTTTTATTGGGGTAGCTCTACAACCGACGTTTGGTTTTGTTTTTAACCGGCTTCATAAGAGCTTGGGCGCTTTACATAGAGTGGTTAAAGCTAAAACAAAAGGCCATTTGGGTTGACGGGAGGTACTTATTTTTTTATTCAGTTAAGCGTAGAAGAATCTTAAAATTGTCATATAATTAAATTCTCGACGATTTCATAATGGCAAAAAAGGTACATTTGCTATATGATTAAATCAGAAAATGGTAAAATGGTTAGATGGAAAAAAAGTTGCGTAATCAACGGTTTTAAAAAATTGAATTTTTGAGATATTTTAAAAAAAATTGGATGATTATTCGATTTTATATTGTATTTTTGCGTTAATATTGAACCTAGACCAAAACCAATGACATTTTCTTAAGCAACACATACTCATCTAAATATCGTTTAGTAGACGTCTAAAATCGTCTACGGACGTCTACATAAAAACCATGAGAGCAAATAGACATCTTTTTTCTTACTAGTTTTTGCTAAACGTTAAAAATACATAGGTTAGACGTAGTTTTAATAGTGCGACAAATATGTGTCTTTATACATGTCTATAAGACGTTATAAATTTTACATAAAATACATTAAGTTAATCTATATTTCTAATAGACGTGTAATATTTTACAGTATTTTAACTATTTTAAAAGAAATATGTAAATTACCAATAAAAAGTGTAAATTTTTAGTTAAAAAGATAAATGATCTAAACATTCACATCCCTTATTGATGTGTTTCATATAATGTCTTTTCTATGTATACTAATTCTATTTACGTGACAAAAATACGTTTTATGTGATTAAAAACTCAATGAAACTGGTTGTTTTTAGCTTCAAGGATCCAGAAGTATTATTCTTCACTGGTACTTATTTTTAAACACAAACACGTCAAATTAGGGCATGCGGAACCCACACAATTACTTTGTTCAGTTTGAGACCAATTTTGGCCAATAAAATGCAAAATTTTCGCTAAACGTACTGTAAAAAATTGTATTCGCTGTTTTCGCGCTCGTCCATTTAATAAAGCTCCTTTAGTGGGTACTTTGCCAACAAAGCGTGTTACGCCTATTTTTCTATTCCAAAGAGTTGATATTGATTATGCGGTGCCTTCTTTAATTAAAACGAAAGAAGGACGTGGCAAAAAATCGAAATGCTATATTTCCCTTTTTGTATGCTTTTCAACAAAAGCCCTACACATTGAAGTTACTATTGATTATTTGTCAGAACAACTCTTAACTTCATTAAAAAGGTTTATTGCACGCAGAGGCAAACCCAGCGATATTTATTTGGAAAATGTTAAAAATTATGTAGGTGCAAAAACGAATTAAAACGTTTAATTAGAAGTTTCGGAACTGAACCAAACGTTACATCATATTTATCATTTGAAGTTATTACTTGACATTTAATTTCTCCGTACTCTCCCCATCAGGGCGGTATTTGGGAAGCGGCGATAAAAAAAACTAAATTTTACTTAAAACATATGTTAAATACGGTTACATTTACGTTTCAAAAATTTTATACTATGACATGCCTAATAGAAAGAATGCTAAACTATAAATCATTTACACCATTATCCAATTATTCTGCTGATCTAAAAAAGCTTACTCCAAGTCGCTTCTTAATTGGGAGAAAAATAAACACAATACCCAAAAGAGATGTTTCAGAAATAAATCCAAATCTATTAGCCGCATATCATCGTATGCAATATTACGTTAAAATGTTTTGGCGTCGTTAAAAATCCGAGTATTTGGCAACCTTAGTACCCAGAAGTAAATAGAAAACTGGAACCGATTTTTTGAAAACAGGCATGATGGTTATCATAGCTGACAACAATCTACCAACGATGCAATGGCCTTTGGAAAGAATAATCAAAGGTTCATCCAGGTTAAAACGGCATCGTAAGTGTAGAGACCGTTCGCACATTTCGCGGCAACACCAAAAGGGCAGCTACACAACTGTTTCCTCGACCTGCTTATGAAAACAAGTTTTACAGAAAACTTCTGATTCAGATCCCTTGCAAAAAGAATACGATCAGTTTTAAATATTTTGATTTAATTATTAATTTTTTAATTCAATTTTGAATTTGCGTTTATTATTGAAGTTACTTTACGTTATTAAAATTGTCATTTTTATTCTCTGCGGTACATGTATATATTATTGTTTATAATTTTGAAAGCCCAAGTTCTGTCAATTCAAGGTGGGGCTTATGTTTATGTCAATTTATATTTATTTCGTACGCTACTGTACATTTTATTTTACATTATGCTGTTGGCGCATACGTTAATTTTATCATTTTTATATAGTTATTGGACGTTTTGTCTATAGCGAATTGCGTTGAAATTGCGTTACAATAAAGTTATAAAAACAAAGCGTCTATCTACTAATTAAAGAAGTCAAAGAAACAGGGTACTAACAGCATTTGTCTGTTAACTGTTGTAGATGACAATTATTGTTTTTGCTACATAAATGTTGGATGGCCTGGAAGACAATCCGATGGTGGAGTTTTTCAACAATCGTCTCTGTTTGAAGCTATAGTAAATGGTTTATTACCAAATGGTGATTTCATCGTAGTGTAAATGCAAAACAAATCACCAGAGCCGTAGTTAGGATAAAATACGTATTTCCATACATACACTATTAGTTAATTTACTGGACTAGAATGCATAAGAAAAATATTTATCATATACTACTTTGATTTGCTTGAAACCAAACTAGATGAGCTTAATGTAAAAGACAAACCTTAAAAAAATTGGAACATAGACAAAACAAGTGTCTGAATTGATCCACAAAAATTAAACCCAACCACCAATACCTGATTCAGAACTTAAAGAAGTTTTGTCAGCAGAAACCGCATTAAATGGTATATTTTTTGAAACTTTGTTACTGTTGTCAGTAAAACAATTATCCAAATTACTAAACCCAAAACAAACATGTGTATGTCATGGATCAGAAATTATAACATTAAATCTAGCAATGCTGTACATCTAAGAAGTTGGGAAATTAACAATTGTACATTATTTCTTAAAAGTACTTTTGATCAGTCAACTAATTCAATATTGAAACCTATTACCACCCTTCTTAGACGCATGCCACTACTAAAGCCATTAAAGCATTGCAAAAAATATCGCTAACAACCATTTATTAAATTTATTGGGCAGTAATCTTCCAGAATTAAAACTTTCTTGTGTTACAAATTAGATTTGAAGGGCTTGGTGGCCGATTGAAAATATAAAGAACCTGTCACGTGACCTGCGCCGTGAACGAAAATGAAACGGACGAGTCTACTGTTCACATTAAGGCAACAACGAAGTGTATTTGTAATTCGTTTGTAGTGTTATTCAAATTATACCCTAGTTTAATAAATACATTTATAGTAAGGTATATTTTATGATTTGCGTTCAGTTTGATTCACGTGACAGGTTCTTTACATTTCAATCGTCCTATAATACTAACTGATGATAACAATAACAATAGAACACATTTCAAACAAAAATATGTAACATAGAATAAACAATTTTCAATTAAAAACGATACATAATTAGGGGTGGGTCGCGAGATAATTTGCTATGGTGAAATGGTCCATACAGTCCATAAAATTTACTAGATTAAACACTGAACTATATCAAGAAATTACAATCGAAAAGATAAAACAAAACATTTATTTTAGGAAAAGGTGAAGTCAACGAACTGAACGTGACTTGCAAGTAAGCAAAGATAAGAAAACTGTACAACTAACACGTGCAATATTAAACAAACAATATTTTTTCTGATTAAATGAAAATCAACGTAATTCAAATTTGTTTAATAAAGAATTATCGATTATTTTAAATGGAAAATACCAATAAAGGTTACATTCAATTAAAAGAAAACGTGTGTTAAAAGAAAATCGCTTATAAACCTCTACAATAACAATCGTTATTGTAGAGAAAAAAAAACACAAAAAGAATAAAATAAATCAATACGTTTGTAATAAACCTTTTGATGCATTTCGAATATTTTTAGAAAAAACACGTTTATGAAAAATTGCGACTTTAATCAAACTATTAATAAAGCTTAACAAAATTTGTAGTTGTAATGAATTTTCTATAATAGGCCTTTGAACTTTCAAAATAATAAACAGTACTAATAATAATAAATAAAGGTTGTATAGAAACTATTAACCTGAAATAACCTTTAAAATGTTTTTGCTATATATATTAGTATTAAATTAATTTATGAATAACAAATAACTATAGACAGCGTTGTTTACCAAAAACTAAAATTTGTTATTACTAATGTAAGTCATTGAACCTATACCATACTAACAATAAATTTCGCTATGATCATTTAATCATAGTTGATAATAAATTTACGCTAAAATAATCTTCAACAACATTAACTATTTACATATGAAATATTAACAAAACAATATTTTTTAATTTATTTATAATAATTACAAAAATAAATCACTAATTTTCTTAGTTATCAAGTTTATTGTATTTTTTACACCTGCTACCATAAGTGCCCTTTTTTTATTAGTAAGCGTAGAAAAAGTATAGTATATACTCAAATGTTTAAAACAAGCAATAACAAAATAGATGTTTTAAGGGTTTGTAATATTGATTTTATACTTTATACCTTTCAAAATGCGGACCTTAGACTTTTGTGTAATTATGTAATATTTGTCTATTTATGTCTAGCCTCCACCTCTTTCTTATTTCATTATGTAGAAAACATTCAGATTTAATATAAAACTCTAGTTTTATTATTTACTCAATTATCTTTCTCTTATACATGTAACATATTTGGTCAAACTCTGTATGTAGTGTATTCTTAAGCTTCATCTACTTTCGTTTTGAATCGTACGATTTCGTTTACGCACAAACGTCTCAAATACATATGCTTTCATGTCTTAAAGAATGCTTTCAGTAAAATTATTTACAAAAATTTTTATTACAAAAGGTACATTAACGTATTACAAGTACGTTACCAATTTTATAATTAATTGAGATTAAGATCTAACCTTTGTTACTCCGTTGAAGTCGCAGGTAAGTTTTTATGAAGTTTTTTCGTTTTTGGGATGTCTTTATTCTGGTTCAGATGCGTTCCAATGTTTCTACTCTTCAAGATCCTGCTACACTCTTAGAGATGTCTGGCTCTCGTTTATATGACTGGATACGACAGTTTAATCTCCATCACTTGCAGGTTAGTTTTCCATTTTTATTTTAATATAATAATTTAGTTATTTATGTACCGGGTATGACTTTGATGTAAAAAAAAGTATTAGGTAAATCGGCCATGAAGAATCGCAGGAAAATATTTTCAAGTTTTAAAAATGACCACCAGAGGGCGTAACTGCTATCTTAAAATTTTAAATTGCATTCTCTATAAATTTTACATAATAATCAAAAATTTTTTTTTACATTTGTAAAGAGAACCAGTTTATCTATCATTTTCGTAAAAACAAAGTTCAGTTATTTCAAAAACAAAAGATGGCGGGGGTGTTCAATTGTTTTTGCAATTACCTGCTTTAACTTCTTAACGGTAAAAAAAAAAAAAAAAATTAAAAAATATAAAAAAAATCAAATAGAATAATATGACTTTTTCTTTATGATAAAGTAGCCAAATAACAATCTAAATAGGCCAGTGAAAACCATTTTTCAAAATCTTGTTTCTAACCTCAAATATTGGGAAAATGAGAATAATGGATGTTTGAAGATAGAGGACCGCGCGGTAAATTTTCTAAAACTATTAAAAATTTAGCACAAAATGAATAAGATGTTAAAGAGACAATTGTGAGTCTAAATAGAATTCATTTAAGTATTATTTAAAAAATATATATTATCAGAACATTTATGTTGCTCCAAAGGGACTAAACGCATTTTGAACTTATTGTCACTTTAATATTACTCTCGTAATTCTAACCTTTAATTTAAAAAGTAAGCCTAAGAACCTAAATAGGTATACTATATCCAAATTCGAATATGTTAGACCATATATTTTGGAACCATTTACAAAGATTTTAGTAGGTATAATATAGTTACTGTACGGAATTCTTTTATGAAATGGTTCTAAAAGAACCGATTTTAATAAAACCTATAAAATGAAAAAAAAAAGAGATCTAATGGCGACCCAGGTGTTCAAAATGGCCTCCGTTATTTTAGATGCACATCTGAAGACGCTGATGTGTTGAAAGAACAGTATTCTCAATTTCAGCTCTTGGGATGTTCAAGATGGCATTCCTGATTCTTGCAATCATATCTTCGCGGGAAGTTGGCCTTGTTGCTAAGACTATATCCTTAATTTTCCACAGAGATAAAAATCAAGGCAGGCTAAATCGGGAGACCTTGAAATATTTAATAAGTTTTAATATGTGCGCAATTATAAACAGAATCATTCCAAAATGCAACATCCAAAGATTCTTGTGTTAAATACTGAAGCAATTTTACGGCGAATAACATTACAAAAATTTGCCTTGGAGGCCAAGGGAACAGGCTTCTCTTCCGATCCAACGGTCAGGAAAGGTGGCATCTAAATACTGGCGAACAGCAAGGGCATAATGGGCGGGACAACCATCATGCTGAAAAACATATTTTGGCGGACGTCCAGCGGAATATCATCCATTAAAATTGAAAGAACATTTTCTAAGAAATGTAGGTATGTTCGACCATTTAATGCTCCGTCCAAAATAAACGGACCAACAATCCGCCCTCTAATTATCCCACACCAAACACTTACACTATATCTCCCTTGATGCTGGACTTCTCCAAACCAGCGCGGATTATTTCTGGCCCCAAAGTGCGCATTATGTAAGTTCAATTGCCCATTACTACCGAAAGTGGCTTCGTCAGTCTACAACACATTTGACAGAAATTGAGGATTTTCTGCTACCATGTTTAATAGCCAGTGGCAAAAATCTATCTTTCTGGTCGACATCCGGAGGAGTAAGGCCTTGTGTAAGTTGATATGGTAGGGGTGTAGCCTAAAATAGCAAAAAATGTAAAAAAAAAACATGGAGTTTATAATTTGAGTGTAAAATAGATTAAACTTTATAAAAAGAGTATACCTCTTACATACCTCTGGGTTTGAATAATGCGATGAACCGTACTTTGAGGAATACCCAAGTCTCGAGAAATTTCTCTAGTACTAATTTGGGGATTGATTTTCTATAGATGTCAGGATATTAATAACATTTTGTTCGTTAATTTGCCTATTTCTCCGATTCATGACAGGTCTACGGATGCTACCCGTTGTTAACAGGCGCTGGGCTAAACGCACAAACACGCGGCGATGGTATCGCGGTCGATTCGGATAGCGCAAATAGAAGGTGTGAGCAGCGATAATCCCATTTTGAAATCATTCAAAATAGATAGCTAGCATATTAAATGCTTCTTGGTTAGAAATCGGCATTTATAAAAGATTACAAATTCAAAAAACTGCACTTTCTGAATGTAAACACAACAAAATAATTTACAAAATTACGACTGTCATTTTATAATGCATCGTGTTCCATTTGTTTAATTTTCCAAGGCCTAAAGTGTAGGGTGCTTTTTACTTTACTTTAAAACCAAATATATTATATTTTTTGGCAAAGATGAACTGAACTACCTACCTATCTTTTTTCCAAGACCACACACCATATTGCAAAAAAAACAGCTTAAAACTTTACGCAAAGTACTAGATTTGGGGCATCAAATTTTACAAAAATTTTGTAAATGGTTCCAAAATATATGGTCTTACATATTCGAATTTGGATATAAATTACCTATTTAGGTTTTTAGGTTTACTTTTTAAATTAAAGGTTAAAATTACGAGAGTAATATTAAAGTGACAATAAGTTCAAAATGCGTTTAGTCCCTTTGGAGCAACATGAATGTTCTGATGATATATATTTTTTTAAATAATACCTAACATAAATTTCTATTTAGACTCACAATTGTCTCTTTAACATCTTATTCATTTTGTGCTAAATTTTTAATAGTTTTAGAAAATTTACCGCGCGGTCCTCAATCTTCAAACATCCATTATTCTCATTTTCCCAATATTTGAGGTTAGGAACGAGATTTTGAAAAATGGTTTTTACTGGCCTATTTGAAGTTATTTGGCTGCTTTATCATAAAAAAGTCATATCATTCCATTTGATTTTTTGATTTTTTTAATTTGTGTCATGGTGTCAAAAGTAGCCCCTGGCGGAGAAGGATTCAATTAAATTAGCTATATTTGGTTAATTTTGTTATTGTTTAAGGAATTTTCTTTTCAACGATACCAAATTTGTTAAAATCGGTAAAACCGTTAAGAAGTTAAAGCAGGTTATTGCAAAAACATTTGAACACCCCCCGCCATCTTTGTTTTTGAAAAAACTAAACTTTTGTTTTTACGAAAATGATAGATAAACTGGTTCTTTTTACAAATGTGAAAAAAATTTTTTGTTTATTGTGCGAAATTTATAAAAAATGCAATTTAAAAATTTAAGATGGCAGTTACGCCCTCTGGTGGTTATTTTTAAAACTTGAAAATATGTTTCTGCGATTTTTCATGGCCGATTTACCTAATACTTTTTACATCAAAGTCATACGACAAATATTTCCTGAGATATGGCCGAGGAACAATCTTATCGGGTCACCCGCTACATTTCTTTATTGTCACTGTATATTAATAACTTATTTCACTTCACATATTATGGCGCTTTAATTAGGTAAAGTTTGTTATTATGAACGTGCACTAGTCGGATGAATTTAATTTAAATTTCTTAGTGAAAACAGACCTGGTATATATGTCAATTTAAAATCTTTTAAAACTTTTTCTCACATTTCTTGCATGGCCTTTTTATAACATTGAGACCAGCACGATTTGATCAAAACATAAATTTTGAATTTTGGATTGTTACGTTCTCCTAATTGTTTGTGATTGGAACTAACATTCCAAATTTGATATTAGTCTCAAACGATTTGTTATTATTTCTCTGATTTATTTTATATAAGACACTGTTATCTAATCTTCTATCGTGGTTCTTAATTTTTTGTATTTTTGTCAAAGTCGACCATCTTATAAATTTATATACAAAACTTTTGTTGATTCCACCAATTCGTCGCAACGTTTAATCGAAACTTTATGCACGGAAATCAAGTTCTTAGGTGCGATTATCCCCTTATCTATGTATTTAATTAATTGATTCTACATTCAATATTTACAATACTATTCTACAACTTATAAAAACTATATACAATCTATTCCCTTTCTAACTACTTTTTGTCTAACTACTTTTTTTTCTCCTATTCTTTTCTGATCCTATTATTTTTTCTCAGTTTCTTATCACTTTTTCAATTCATTTTATTCCTTCCCTCCTTCTTTTAATATCTCCCCTCTTTTCAACTTCTCCTCTTACTTTAATTTCCCGACTTAAGTGTTCCAAGTTCTTCCATCCTTTCCCACATAGCCTAGCACTTCCTTCTATCATCCCTCCAACCAGTACCCTATTTTCCAGCCACCTTATTCCCACCTCACAACTCCTACTATTCTTTTCTTCTTTAAGCTCACTCCCCTCTTTTAAATACCTCAATTCCTTCATACTGTGAATTTCTTTTTAATTTTATTATATTTCCAATCACTCAATTTTCCCTCCTTTTTATTTGCTAAATTCTCCCAGTAACCTCTACCAATTTCATTTCTTATTTTTATTTCCACCATTTCTTCTTCTCCTTTCACTCCTCCCTCATGTTCCCCTCTTTTGTAATACAGCTTCTGTTCTCCTTGATAATACTTATCATCTTCATTTTTTACTTCCCTTTACACTTTTACAATCTCCCTTCTTCTATTTTTTCCATACCTTTCTCATATTTCATTGCTATTTTCTCCTCGTGTATTCTTAATTTTGCATCTTTATTTCTTTCTCAACTATGTACCCGGCGTCTCTCTATTCAACCTTAATATTCCTTGTCAATATCTCTCTTATACTTTCTCCAACCTTTCCCATTCTTTTCATCCCTACACTTTCGCCCATGTATATCATTACACCTTTATTAGGTCATTTTTAAATGACCACTCCCATTTTATTACGTACTTTCCAAAATCATCTCCCCAATCCCCACACTTGCCATATTATTCTCCTTCCCCACATCTAGTCATCTTCTTCTTTAAAAAAATACCATTTTTGCTTTCTTCACATTTGCTTTCTGTTTCTTTCCTTCTATGAATATCTTCAGTGTCCACATTATCCCCACCTCATTTTATCTCTTGTTTTCGCCACTACCTCACATTGTCCGCGTACGCCAAAACCCCTTGCTTTCACCTTCCCAATCACTATCCCCATCTGCTGCCTACCCTGCAATGTATCCTCCAAGTCTCCTATATATATATATAACGAAAATGTGCTTAGGGCTAAATAGACATTCTTTGATTTTAATCCCTAGTTTGTCCAAAACCCCTCACTCAATACACTCCCTAATTTCACCCTACACTTTGTCTCCCCTTATATTTCTTCTGAAGCCCTCACCACATTTTCTCGTATCTTTTTCTTCCTCATCATTTTCCATAAGCTTTCTCTGTCCACATTGTCAAAAGCTGCTTCAATGTCCAAAAATAAAACATAAACTTTCCCATTCTTCTTTTTAATTCCTATTCATTATATTTTTTAAAACGTATATATTGTCTATTATTCTTCTTCTAAACCTATCAAGCCACTCCCCTATTAACCCTTTCCCACTAGTTCATTATTTAATCTTTCTTGTTGAATTGTAGCATACACTTTATATTCCGTGTTGTAATGCTAATTCCTCTATAGTTTCTTATTTCATTCGTCTTGCCTCCCTTATATACTGTAAAACATGTTATTCCCGGTTTTCTCCAATTGAGTATGCAAGAAAACAAGTAGCGGAGAGGAAATTACGCGGGGATGAAAATACGCGGAGAGAAAAGTATTTTGGGGAGCATAGTACGGGGAAAATAAAGTGTGAATACTATGCCAGTATACTATTGAGCGTTTAGTAATTTACAATAGTTGTACCAGTATTTTTGGTTTTATTAAGTAATCAAGAACCAGAAAAGTATGATCTGTTACAAGATAATTGTGATTATTTATTTGAAAATTAAAGATGCGGTAGTTCAAGTAATTTTTTTCTTTAAAATTTTTTTTTACAATTTAATGTGGACTTTGAGATCTTTCTTAGAGGAAACAGTATAAACAAACACAACTCATTAGGTTGAAATTTCTGACATTTAGCACTTTATTATGAGGGATATATCAAGGCCCTATCACAGATGGAGTTGATGGTCAGTTAATAGAGTGTAAAATTCATCAATTAATGAGCCCACGTTAAAATATAATTGATTAGAGAGTTTTAATAAAAAAATAGAAGTGTCAGCACATGGCACTATCATGTAAATTTGTACTAGCTCAACAGTTTGTACTCTTCAGTATCACAAGAATAACTTCTTATATTCATTTTGAATTCGACAAAATTAACGATCTATTCTACAGATTTTTTTAATTTATATTGTAGGATTATTTTAGCGTATCTATTCTAATTGTAAGTATAAAAGCAGCAATAATTTACACCTACAATTATAACTTCTGAAAACTCTTTCAAAATATAAATTCGAAAGTGAAGTAACAAACCCAAGAAAATGAAACAAATAACCAAAACCCGTTGTACAACAATAGCTTTGATTTTTGAAAAAAAATAAATTAAAATTCGTAAATTACATTGTTATTGATTAATTGTCATCCATAATTTCTTTGTCATCGATAATAATTGAAACAAAAGCTGCGGAAATGTTTATTGCAATCTGATATTGTCATTAGGTACAATAGCGGTGATTGCATTGGAATAGGAAATATTGTTTTGTACGAATAAATCACGATTTCAAATTTGTACAGGATCGAAATTAAATTTAAAATTTTATATTAATATGTACTGCAATTCGAATCTATATCATTTGATATTTTCTGCCACCGTCAAATTCAAGATCAGTTTATTTTAGTATTTATTGTAAACTGTTCGTTTTTTTATATTTAAACCTGGGATATGTGTCTTTAGTTGTCCTGTAGTACAATCATGTACTGATTTGATAGATTTGGTTGAAGTATTTATGAATTAAAGAATTTATGCGATAAAACAATATCTAAAATTATTATTTCACATTAAACGGTTTTATTGGAATTAACTAAGACAAAAGCAAGAAGTTAACCTACTGAATTTAAAAGCAAATTTCTTAGAATGTAATAATATAAACAGGCAATTATGTCTTAATGTAATACTGATATTATCTTAATCAAATTTTCTCCTTTATCATCAAAATTAATAGTTTGTTCATAATATTCCTCAAAAATGTCCCCATTCATATCCTCGTGGTAATCACCGGTAATTTTTCGATTCAAATAGCAGTAAACCTCTCTCTACAAAGCCTTCGTCACTTCCTATATGTGTAATAATTAAGCGTCGTTTTTCTGAAGGACGTCTTAAACCTGTAGATAATCTTTTAAAAAATGCCGGTCGTCCACTGGTTACATTTTTGTCTTGCCACATTTTTTCTACTGTATAACCTTCATTTACCCACGTTTCGTCTAAATAATAAATTTTCTACCTTCAGAACGTAATTTAGAGATATTTCGTAGGTAATTTCTTCCTTATCAATGAGAGCTGATTTTCTATTCATTTTTTCCCATGAAAAATTCAATTCGTGCAAAACTTGCCACAACATCGTTCTACTTAAATTGGGTATACCCTCTTCCTCTTTCACAACTGACACAATTTTATTTAATGTGGGTATTTCTGTTTTAAAATAAAACGAATGCACTACTCTTCTAATTGTACTTTTTACATATTTGGGTATTTTAGTTTTTTTTTCTACCATGAGATAAACTAGGCTCACGCACGGAAACTTTGTCTTCACGCAAAAGTCTGAATATTGTTGTTTTTCCAATGCCAATCATATGTGAACACATATCAACTGTATCTCGAACTGTTTACAACGGATTATGGCATTTCAAATAATTGTACACATTGAGAACAATAGTTTTTTCGTTGGCAGAAAGCGCAGACCTCTTCACGCGTTTTCTTGGAATAAATTCAGGACTTAATGCCATTCCAATGAAACTCAATACTGCAGCGCAAGTACTCCTTATGATATACCGGTATGATATGACAATAATCATTAGTTAGGCTATCATTATAATTACATACCATATTTCTTCCCTAATTATATCATTAAGAACACATTAAAATCTATTAAAGTGTCATTCCATTTCTAGTTCAATTATTAATAATTAATAAAGTTAAAATTCCTAAAAATGTGATTGATAATGATATTAGCAATGTTTGATAAACAAGGTGATTCACTAGTAGTGGCCAAAAACAAACCCACATATTATTTGATAAAAATTTTAAATTGGGTTTTTCATATAAAATTTTTATCAGGAATGTTTTGTTAAAAAGTTACAAGGTGGTAAACTTTAAAAAAATTAAAATTTTTCTAGAATACCTCAAAAACTAGTGACTATAATAAACCGAAATGTTTAGACAAACCCACGTGTCAAATTTCAGTTTATTACAGTCAGTATTTTATACCATTCCATGGAAGTAGGTGGAGGTCAATTTGAACATTTAATAAGATGAAATGTGTCAAAATAATTAATTAATGATGAAAGGTTACACATCTTCTACATTTTTAACCCCCTTTTCGAAAAAGTATTAATACATCGGTACGCCATTGGAATCTGTTAAACATGTTCATTTATTTATTACTTCGCTTCGTTTCTGGACAGACTTTACAGAGACTCAATAAAGTGTAATTAAGCTCACCCCAAAAAATTGTATGTAACGTACATAGTTTGACTTAGTATGTTCAACGGTGCTGTTACATATAGACATATAGAAAAAATTACAATGTCGCTAAAAGGAAACGTTTGTCTCTTAAAGAAAAATTTATATATTTGTGGAAAGAAAAAGTTCAATATCAGTGCTAGAAAGTTAACACAAGTTAACGATATTTTAAAAAACAAATGTGATTGTGTTCCAGTACAGAGCATAAGAGAAAATTTCCTAGAACTGAAGGGTAGAAATTGACCGAGTAGTTTACAATTGATTTTGTAAAGCTAGGAATAAAAATATCTCTATATCTGGAATTTTAAAGAGAAGAAAGCAAGGGGAAAAAAAGACAAAAGCTTCAAATGGGTGGCTTAGAAATTTTGTCAAAGACATAACATAACCTTTAAAACAATTTGCGGGAGTCAGCTGATATTAACCTGGACACTGTTGAAGCTTGGAAAGCAAAGCTGTCAGTAATATTGAAGGAGTATTCACCCAAAAATGTGTACAATGCAGACGAGAACGGACTTTTTACCTTGCGATGCCAAACAAAACGTTCTCTTTAAAAACGATAAATGTAGTGCTAAAAAAACTGCAAAACAAAGATTGACCAATTTATTTTGTACAAATATGGAAGGTGATAAGGAAAATGCATTAATCATTAGAAGAAGTAAACACCCAAGATGCTTTAAAGGCTCTCATATCAACAAATTGCTTTTAGAATGGGTATCTAATAAAAAAATTTAGATGATGGTAGAGATTATGACTTATTGGCTAAAAAAATTTGATGAAAAAATGATAAAAAAAAATAGAAAAGTTTTATTATTTCTGGATAATGCCACGGAACTCTCAAAAATGTGAACATTGTTTTTCTACCCCCAAACACCACATCCCATTGCCAGCCACTGGATCTAGAATTATCTGTGTAGTTAATATATTTATTAATTAACTAATAGGTATAAGTTTACATAAGTTTAAATAACTAATTCATTGACGTCGGACATTGTACATGTCATGGCGTTGAGTTTCTGTTCCTCCCCCCACCTCCTATATACATTGTTGTCACGTCTATCCTAACATCTCCTTTTTTTTTTTTTAATACTACAAGTTTGGTCTATTCGGCAATCTTATTGTTCTACCCCTACTGCTGGTACGAAACTCGAATTGAATGAAGTGCTACAGGCAGGTGTTTTAGTATTTTCACACCCAGTTTCTTTTTCTACATGAGGTGTTAATTGTACGTTATTAGTTAAACTAGGTATTGGTTCTAAACAAACCAGATTGTCTTCACATTCATCGTTAAATCTAACCTTATTTGCTATTTTTTAAGTTTGCCCTACTTTCGTCACTACTTACTAAAATTGTTGGTCTTATGAATTTACGATTTCTTACATAAATTCCCTTATTATCTACCTTAATTCTGTATCTTCGTTCACCTATTCGATCTGTAACCACACCTGGAGTCACAGAGAATTTGGACTTAATTGAACCATAATTTTAGTATCTGGCAATAATGGCTTCAATTTTTCGTTCGTTTATTTTTGTTGTAATAACGTGTTTGATGATTCTGATTTTTCTTAATATAATTTTGAATTCTTTTTGTGATTTATGCGTTTCGGAGTTAAGTTACGTTCATTTGGTAAGCTCTCCAAATTTACAATTTTTCGCTTTTGTTTTCAAGTCCGTTACATACTGTTCTAAGCTTAAATTATTTTGTTTAGTTGTAAAAAACTTATACCTGTTATAGGTTGCATTGGCTTTCGGTAGGAAATGAGAATTAAATTTTCTATTACCGGTGCCAGTTTGTCTTTCTCGGCGTCACTGAATGTGAACGTGCCATAAATCTTATGGAGTTCTTGTCACGTCTATCCTAACATTATCCAAAACTTTAGGATGGCCTACAGGAAGTTTTTAATCAAAAGACTGTTAACATTCACAAATACCGAACGTCCTTTTAAAAATGCGAAAAAGTATCAATTTAACCATCGCTTTAGTTTAGATATCTGTAGACTGGAGAAAAGTTTCGCCTATTACAATTGCTAAATGTTTTGCGAAAGCAGGATTCTCAGAAAAGGTCTTGCAAAAAGATTTCGTTAAAGAAAACGAAATTCGACTAGCTCAGCTTTTTCCTGTATTATTAGTTAGTAATCAACGTATAAGCCTTGAAAATTATGCATCTATTGATTGTGATATTTTGACCAAAAGGCCCAATTTAAGTATTCAATATACAATCAATGAATTAGACTATAGTGAAGGTTGTGATTCGAACAATGAAAGTGGTGCAGAAGAATCCGAAGTTTTTACGTCAAACATTACAGATATGAGTGAAGTGTGTGAGAAACTAAGAGGTGTGCAAAGTTTTCTATTTTCTAATGATATAGGTAGAAGTACTTCAAATCTTCTGTTTTACAAACTAAACTTAAAAATGTAAAACAAACCTCAATACAAAAATATTTCACAAAAATGTAATTTAATGGTATGCAATTAATTATTGTAATAGGTATAACGAGCAATTAGAAAATAGGTACATATTATGTAAATGTATGTATTATGTATTCAATATGTATAACTCTTCCATTATTCTATCGTCTAATTATTTAATATTGCATCAGCACGTTTATAGTTATTTTTCAATGCAGATATATAGTACCCTATAGCGAACCGTAATATGTTCCATACTTAAAAGATTTTAATAGACAACGCATACAAATAAATTTTTTTTTTCCTCCCAATAACGGCCACCTCCATATACCGGTCAGTTTTGCAGCACATTTTAGTGACCGCTATTTAGAGGTTTTACTGTACATAACTTCTCCATCCCAAAAAGTTTAAATTAGTGAAATTAAATTTAAGTTTTTGATTGAAGTAATGAATTGTCAATAATGTCCAAGTTTTCAAAATGTGATTTAAATTATTTTATTGTTTGAAAAATTCATGTTTACAATATAGATGCAGGGTGATGCAGGGACTTTTTTGTTATTGAAAATACCGACATTCGGTTTTCACCACCAAGTAAACACACTTATGCTACACATTTTGAAAATAGTTTAATTATATACAAAGTGTTCCTAAAATAGGACTAGTACATACTTTGTTTTGGCGTTATTAAACTTTTGGTTAGAAAGAAGGTTCACGTTTGATAAATCACTGCCTAGTGGACCATGGATATTTGCGACAAACTAGCCACAGAAAATTTTAAAATAACTTAGAGTTTTAATAAATAATCGAACTTTGATTCACATGTGCACACATTTTACAGGGTATGCAAAAACGCAAAAAGTTAAATAATTATTTTTTTTTAAATGGAACACCATGTACTTCTGTGTGTACGAGTCGACTAAGTATTTTATAAGCTTTCCACTGATACTATAATCAAAGTTTGACTTTGGTGAACCTAAAATTAATTTTAATTGAGAAAGAGATATCACAGCAATAGAGGAAAATGTTGTCTGAGCGGTACTTGCTTTTCAAGTCAATCACTGGACCCAAAAGCAACATATGTTTAGACCATTAGATAATAGTGTCATGATAATAGCAAGACGCTACAGCAACCACTCGGTTTAATTTTAAATCCATAGAAGCTACAGATATAAATGCCAACACCAACCCCCTCAACAAAAACAGAAGCATTACCACGCCGCGAACACCTGAAAAAAAAGAAGACACCACTGAAACCGATGAAGGCGTAGATAAAGAGAAACAAAAAATGGAAAGCAAAAAAAGAAATAGACAAAGACAAGGTCACAGAAAATTCAGGTCTTTAATAGGAAGCTCGTAGACAACTACAAAAGAAACAAAAAGCAAAAAAATTAAGTCCTATGCAAACACAACACAAAGAACAAAAAAGTATAACCATAAAAAAATTAATAAAAAAATCTTAGAAAACATAAACGTACATGTAGAAATACAAAAGAGCATCAAAAAACTTTGCTCACTGATAAGAATAGTTGCGGAAGAACAGAGATAAGATAGAGAAACAATAATGGATTTGGAAACAAAAAAAACCTAAACAACAAATAAACATAAACTGAGAATACTACTGCTAGAAAAGAAAGTAAAAGAAGTCAAACTAAAAAACGTAACAAGTAGACATACAGAACAAAATTACATTAAATTGCAAAACCATGACATAACAACTAATGAAGAATTTTTAAATATATGCGATCAAGAGTGGGTTTCCGCAAGTTATCAAAAAACTAGAATAATAAAGGAACAAACAAATAAAACGTCAAATAATGCCATAATTTTTACAGACCACAATAAAAAACGAGGATTTGCAAGGTGTTACTAAACCAGATATGAAAGATGGAGATGCAACAGACTGTTAAAGAAGAAAATGCATAGAACTCACGATGTACTCATCAAGAAGGACTAAAAGAGGAATAACCAATAGGAAAACCAACATAATGACGTAGTACTACGACACGACTAGACAAGACGAACGAAGCCAAGAAAACCTTTTCAATTAGACAATACACAGTAAAATCAAAATCGTAGAAGAAAACATGGAATCTATTGATAAAATAACCTAACAAAGCATAAACACAAGTATGCTAAGGAAAATCATTAAAGTGAACTTTGGAAAAACAAACACAAGAGATAAGAATAAGAGGATCAATATCAAATAAAATACAGAAATAAAATAAAACAATTGACGCAATTATAATCACCAACACCCAAGAAAAAACATAGGCAGACACCCTAAAAAAATTAAAAGAAGAATTCAAAGACGATAAACATAGCAAAATATAGACAACACAAGAGAAACAACAAAAGGTAATTTACTAATTGCAGTAAATAAAATGTCATTGTGTAAATGAAAGAAAAGCTAAACAAGGTAATACCTACACAGAAAGTGCACACAGTAAGTTGAAACAAAACAAACATAAAAACATATAAAAAGCATAGATGAATTAACAAACATAAATAAAATAAGAAACATGTTAATTAAAACCGGAAAATACAACATAAAGGACAACTTAGCATTGAAGCCCTAAGACCGATGCTAAATGGAAATCAGGCGGCTACTATTGTAACAACTGAAGAAGACCATAGACAAAAGCCATACCAATTTTAGAAAATAAAATAGTCAGAATAGATTTCAATCAATGCAAAATGGATGAGAGATATAATCTACAACACTGCTACAGAAGTTAAGATTTTGGACACAGCGTGACAACATGTAATGACATAAACCAAAGTAAACGGTGCATGCAATGCCCAGATCAGGGCCATACAAAGCAAACTTGCCAAAGCGAACCTTATTGCCCAAAGGCCACTCGGCTGGAAATGGGAAATACAAGGCATTTAGAATTGCCCCTGCGTAGAGGAGAGAGAGTATAAAATTCAAAGTCATCCAAAACAACGTAAACAGTCATGAACCTGTGCAAAAGCTCACTATAGCCTTTGCAAGACAAAGCCCGTTAGCCAATATTCTAGTTACAACAGGACCTAGTGAAAAACCAGGAGATAAATGTAACGTGTGTGTTAATAAAACTGTGTCGTCTAGTCTAGTCATTATAAACCAAATACTTAAGTAGCTGTGATGTATTTGTTGGAAAATACTGTATAAGTCTAAAACGAATGATTATATAATATTTAGCACTTACTCTAGTCCAAACTCTACCTTAGAACAGTTTGAAAAAGCACTAGTAGAAATAAAAAAGAAAACACCGAACGGAAGAAAAAAAGAAAATTTATAAGTAAAATGTGTGTCTTGCGGACACAAGACACACATTTTACTTATATTCATTGCTCCAGGAGAGTTTAAAAGACCAACCGCCGTCTTGTACAGTTGTATACCGCACGTGAGTAAACACCTCTAATGAGCTCATAATAAGAGCGAAATGCTGCGTCAGGTATTCTTTCGTGCGTGTATGCTTCTGTACAAGTTATCTTGGCTTTATCGACTCACGTGTTGTTTGAAGCATTAAAATCATCGCTTAGATGGTACCATGCACTTTAACGCACACAAGTCTTTACAGTTAACTGTTGGCATTTACTTAGAAAATTTATATCATTATCATAGGCGAATTCAAGGGGAAAAATACGCATAAGGGAGGAACAAAAACTTACATAAGAGAAGATTTTATGCTTGATTGGGATGCTTGGTGGTATTAAACAACGGAAAAATACCTATCTTTGTAAAGATGGACATCATATATCGACTTAACCTTGGTGAGCGAAAAATGTGGCAGAAAAAAAAAACAATCTGGAAAATGGATAAAGAAGAAACACTGAGCGACCACAAATATATCAAAACGGAGCTATACACAAGAAGAGCAATTAACCCTGAGAAAAATAAACAAAAAAAAAGATTAACAGAACACTACAAAAAATATAAAAATCTAAAACAAACAATTCTAACAGTTAAAAAAGTCACAACACAAATACGTACGCCTACTTAGAAACCACACTAAAAATTAAAGCTAGTACAGGATACGAATTACCATACTGGTGGGACGAAGAGATAGCAGCAAACATAGAAAATTTCCGAAAACATATCAAAGAGAAAAAGACAAAAGTAAACACTAAAAACAGCATAATAAGACGCGTTTAAGATAGTTCGTAAACAACTAAAGCTAAACACACCATAACCGAATTTCACGGTAGAAGAAAAAGAGATATTGTAATAAACTTTCTATTCTAAAAACCAACGAAACCTGAAGTATCCACCAATATATCAAGAACAAGCAAAATCAGCTAAATAACTATTTTAGAAATAGAAGTGGCTATCACAAAAGTTAAGACAGGAAAAGCCAACAAGACAACCTACCACCAGAGGTCATTAAATTAATAGCTCAAACCGACCAATTTAACATACGCAATATCTTTCAATAGTTTGCTATCAACTACGGAATTTCCCAAAGAATGGAGGATAGCCAAACTAATACTAATACCAAAACTATAAAAAAACCAAATAAAATACAAACCGATTTGCCTGCTGGATATACTAGAGAAAATGCTGGAAAACTCCATAAAAATCAATATGGTTTCAGAAAAGGTCAATCAACAACCGACGCTATAGAAAAAGTACTAGAATTCTTCTACAAAACAAGGAAGAACATAGACGTTAAAACACTTTTAAGATGGCTTCGTGGAAACTTATAACACAAAGAATGAAACAAAAAAGTATGCTAGAACTTCTCATCAACATCGTCAGGAGCTACCTACAAGAAAGAAAGATCAAAATCGTCCCAAAAAACATTATAGAAATACCGAAGTTTTTCTAGTGATACAATAATAAGTGGAATATTTTCGAAGGAAATATGCCCCATTTTGCGCTTGTAGGAGCAGGAGTCTTGCAAAAATTCGTCATGGGACCGACCTTATAGAACATCTTGTATTACAATCTTCTACACCAAGTCTACTCAGAAGACACGGAAATAATCTATTGCGCAGACGACGTTGCTATTGTGACAGCAGCTAAAAACCTGAAAAAACAGCAATGACGAAGCGTTACATAAGATAAACATATGATTAAAAAAAATAAACTTGCACTGGCGTCTGATAAAACGACAGTCACCATTTTAAATCGAAGCAAGAAAGCCAAAAACGTACATTTTGAACCTACAATACTACAAAAAAAGTACAATACCTTGGTGTGGCAATCGACTGTAGTCTGACTTTTACAAAACATGTCTACAAAGTAACGGAAAGAGCAAAAAAAAAATCATCAGAGCTCTGACATGTTTGCTCTCTAACAAAAGGGGTCAGACGGAAGACAGGAATAAAGCTTTACTAACAGCAGTGCAGTCCATTGTTCTATACGCTGCTCCCATATAGATCTCAGCTCTAAACATTAAAAATGGCAAATAGAAATAGCTAAAACTGGAAAACTTTATAACTAAAACATTTGTTCAGACTACAAGATGATAGTGTCATGATAATGGCAAGAACTTCAGACGCTACAACCACCATTCGGTTTAATTTCAAATTAATAGAAGTTACAGATATTAATGCCAAAAAAATCAAATTGAAAAATTTCTATGGATTTTTAAAAGGAAACAATTGCCACATTGGAATTCTTGTTGAAAGGTGTGATTTTCTCAAGTAATGCGATGCAATCGGAGGAATCGCAGATGGTTTTCTTAGAACCTTTGACGTTTACGATGTACCGTTCCGGGACGATTCAATAGAGTTAACGGATCGTCTCACTAGAAGGAAAAGAGTATGAGATTCAAAAAGAACAAATGATAAAAATTTGAAAAGAAGGACAACGAATAAAATTTTAATCGTACTCATAAATACTGACTTTTAACTAAGGCTTGTACAAAGTGTTTCAATTTCTTGCTTTTACAGTTTTTGATATACTTTCAACTGACTGTCACCGTGAGACACCTTGTATACACACCACAAAAAGTAATGCAACGTAATCGGAAGAACCGCAGATGGTTTGGCCAGAACCATTGACGTTTATCGATGTACCGTTCCGAGACGATTTAATAGAATTAATAGATTCTCTCACTAGAAGAAAAAAAGTACGAGATTAAAAATAACAACTAATGGAAATTCGAAAAAAGCACAACAAATAGAATTCTAATCGTATTCATAAAGGCTGACTTTTAACTAATGCTTGTGCAAAGTGCTTCAATTTCTAGCTTTTACACCCTGTATACACACTACAAAAGGTTGAAAATGAGTTTACAACTATGACGTCTGTGTACATTAAAAATAATACGTAAAGCTCTTTTTTGGAATATTACTATCCGAACAAGTTGGGTACTGAACCCTTCGCTCTAGAACATAAAAGCGAAATACACTGAACTACCGGGCTTTTATAAGTGATTGTTTCATCAGATGAGCGTTGAAAAATTAAAAAAAAAAATGCAAATTTGCCTTTTAAATTGATAGTGAATTAATCTATGCTAATGCCATCATCTACAAGTTATTTCATCATTATGTTGTAGTTATTATCTCTGATTGTAATTGTGTGTTGTTGGTCGTTTATCGTTAATTTAGTTCATTTAGTTGCCATCTTGATGAGACAATCATTTATAGAAACCTTGTATAAAAATTAACAAATTATAATAGTTTTCAAAATGTCTATACTGCAATGTAATGAAGATATTTGCAGCGCAACAAACAGCAGACGATTTTGAACAAACTCCTTGGTTAATATTATTGTTAATTGTTACTATTATCCCTTAAACTAGTTTTGGTATTCATTTTTCACCATCGCATTACACCTTTTTGTTTTCAGGTTCTTCTTCTTAATACCGTTTTTATAATTACATCTTCTATTAATTTATCTTGATCCAATTTTTCATTTCCATCCTCTTGCACAACTTGTAGGCTATTGTTTTTGATTTATTTTTATTATTCTTTTAACTATTAAACCATTTTATTTATTTATTCCAAAAATCATTTTACAATTTTAATCACAATATCAATATAATTGTATATTTGGAAATTTTTTATTTAATTGTAGATATTATTATTAATAATCTGCTTTTCGCTAAGAATAATTATTGGAGTTGTTATTATTTTTATGAAATATAATCTATTATTATAAACTATTAAAAAAAAAGTATTTTATGACATTAAATACATAATACACAAAATATTTAATGCAAGTCATGCATTAAATAAATCTAATGATAAAGAAAACAAAGATTAAACAAATAGAATTGATATTGTCAACGTAACATATTATTTTGATTGCTAATAAAGTTTATTATATTGAAGTAAAATTATAAACTACACAATTTCATACAACTTGTAAACTATTACTACACAATTTCAACTCTCCTAATAATTAACTCCTAATCAATAACAATGATAATAAACTAGATGAAATTGGTTCGCATAAATCTGCATTTATTAGACTTTCTATGCAAAACGTTACTATGTACCTAAGTTAAATTACAATAACGATTTTTAACTAATCTTCACGAAACTTATAAATGTTTAATTATGGTAAGATGTTTTAAAGTTTTGTATGCTTATAAACTTACATTTAAATTATTTATTTATTTTGCATATTTAAAAGTTATGTTTCTATTTATTTTAATCGACCTCTAAATACCACTGTGATTGCACAGCTTCAACTTTACAAACAATGGCAAACTTTAGTTCAGATATAAATATTAGAATACCCAAAATAAAGATGGTAATCTATAAACTTTGAAAGTCTATTATTAAAGTTTATTATCTTACAGTAAAGTTTTGTATTTAAACAGTTTCTTTTTGAGAAGTGTTAAATTAACAATAATTTAAATTTGTCAATTTTTAATTTCAAAAATAAATGTAATAAAGTAAATTAACTTAAACATTACGCAGTGGAGAGAAAATGATTAAAAATCTTAATTATGCAATCGCAAACGTTCCAGAATAAGCTAAGGAATCCACGTTATTTTTAATCAAGTTTAACTTAAGAATGCAATTTAAGAAAAGATAAATTCAATATTACATCACAAATCAATATTAATAGCGTGGATGTATAAATTTGATAACGCAAAAATTTCATACTTTCCTCTTATAAAAGCATTTTTTGATGCGCTTTATATTCAGAAAATTTTAAAATACATTTTTGGCTGTTTAAAATAATTCAGTTTACGTTTACTTATGTTAGACATTAATTTACGGTTTTAAAAGGAATAAATTATGTCTCTCTTATTTCATTTATATTTTAAGTCCGATTAATTTAAATAGATTAAGTTTGTCTTATTTTTGATTGAATAAGACTTCATTATAACTGCAACTTTGTGACAAATTTAATTTAGCTCTACCAGAAGTAAATCGAGTAGATTTGCGGTTTATTTCAGGTGCATGTTATAAAATTAAATTTTAAGTTTTAAATTTCTTGCCAAGTGTAAAAAAATTTTGCTACATTTGTTTCTCAGAGGTTATAGAAAAATTGTTTTTATTTTAATAACGAAAAGCTTAGGAATTATTTATCTATCAAAAATTGTGCACGTTTTATTGAAATCAAATAAAAATTGAATAATAATTTGATACGGTAAATTTTTGTCAAAAAGAATGTATAATCAAAAAACAATATTTGTTCAAAAATAAGGTGGTTTGATACTTTTGTTCGTATATGCCAAATCAATGCATATTTTTTACAGTCAAAATAGCGTTATGGTACTAGGTAGAGACTTCAAGTTTGATATGATAATATATTCCACAATTATCAAAAACTTATCGTTTTCAAATTTTCAAAAAAATAATTACGCACCAAGTTATGATTGTTTTAATATAAAAGGATTTGTGTATTAATTAATATTTGATTACTTTTTTATAATCGCAAGATTTGAAAACGGTAGGTTGTAAATATTTGTACAACGGATATAAGACTTACTTACAAACTTAATATAATTAATTATTAATTCAGTTTTGACTGTAGTAATTTAAAATTTTACCCCCCTCATCGGTATACACCTACCACGTATTGTATAAGTTTTAAGCTGTTTTAATCTCTTTAGTAGCAAACCAATTAAAACAAAGAACGAAAGAACATTCTTATGCCTTCCATTTTTAGGTTTAAACACATTATGTTTATTTTCTACTCCAAAATATGTATTATTGTAATTGTTACTCATTTTCCTTTAATTATTGCGTTTGAAAATGTTAATATAAGTAAATGCATTCAATAGTAATGAATAAAAATGAATACACCTTGTTTGTTAACAAAAGACAGCGTCCATATCACAACTCAAATTTGATCATAAATTCCAACTTTTGCATGTTGTCACAACTTCCAACTATTTTCACAACACAAAACTACGTTTCTTTTTTATAACGTTCTACTTAGTCATAACTCTAAAAGAAAATATATCGCAACGGTCAATTTTCACAACGCTCAAGTCTGAAACTGATCATAACTCCTATCTCTGTTGTTGGAAACACCAAATAGTGTTTATTTATTTATTCCTATGGTACATTTTGAAAATTGTATTGTAATGTAAGTATACTGGGTGCCAGAAATTTAATTAAAGATAAATTGCACATTGACTTTAAATAATAATAATCAAAATTGACAGGGATCAAATATGTATAGGCAAGTTACTGAGAGCAAACTACCTCTTAGAACCGGACATCTCTAAAACCGGCCAAGTTTTCTAAGTGAAAAGCCAATTATACGAAAATATTATTAATATTATTATTATTAAACGACCACTTATTTGTAAACTTTTTTGGAAAAAAAAATACATGTAATCCTACCTTTCATTTACGGCCATTTTTAAGTAAGGTCATTAGTTGTGCATAATATATAATTGTTTTACTGTGTGAGGCTTAAGTAATTACCGGTATTTAAGAACGGATTTAAAGAATCTGTTCGATTTACAATAAGCAGTCATTACAGAGAAAGTGGTATCAAAAGGGTCATTAAGCTCACCCCAAAAATCGTATTTTGCGTGCATAGTTTGAGTTAGTATGTTCAACAGTGCTGTTACATATAGACGTACAGAAAAATTACAATGTCGCTAAAAAAAAACGATTGCTTCTTAAAAAGAAAATTAATATAATTGTGTAAAGTGAAAAGTTCAATACCAGTGCTAGAAAGTTGGTTGAAAAATTTAGTGTTGGAAGAACACAAGTTAACGATATTTTTAAAAACAAATGTGAAATAAAAATATCCCAATATTTGAACCTTTAACCTTTAAGTGGCAACGTCACTCGACTTACTCTTTACGGTAACGCGGTGTCTCGTACACACGGACTCCAAAATGTTTGTGCAAGTGCTTTTAAAATACAATTAAACGAATGATCATTAGTAGACACCTTAGCGTTCAAGTTGTGCATAATATATAATTGTTTTATTGTGTGCGGCTTAAGTAATTACCGGTGTTTAAGAACGGATTTAAAGAATCTGTTCGATTTACAATAAACAGTCATTACAGAGAAGGTGCTATCAAAAGGGTCATTAAGCTCACCCCAAAAATCGTATTTTGCGTGCATAGTTTGAGTTAGTATGTTCAACAGTGCTGTTACATATAGACGTACAGAAAAATTAGAATGTCGCTAAAAAGAAAACGATTGCTTCTTAAAAAGAAAATTAATATAATTGTGTAAAGTCAAAGTTCAATACCAGTGCTAGAAAGTTGGTTGAAAAATTTAGTGTTGGAAGAACACAAGTTAACAATATTTTAAAAAACAAATGTGAAATAAAAATATCCCAATATTGGAACCTTTAACCTTTAAGTGGTAACGTCACTCGACTTACTATTTACGGTAACGCGGTGTCTCGTACACACGGACTCCCAAATGTTTGTGCAAGCGCTTTTAAAATATAATTAAATGAACAATGCAATATTATATGTCAAGAAAATAAAAAGTGCTTTATTATTTATAAAACAATATTGAAAACTAAAATTATTTCTTATTTGTTCCTTAAAATGCATGGTACCTAAAAATTAATAATTTTAGTCATTGTCTTGCAAACACTCAACACAAATGTTTCTAATATGTTCCCCACATGAATTTCTCCGGCATTTCATACATATTTCTTTAGTTAACCTATTTCTAGCCCAAGGGCAATAATAGCATCTTTTGCGTTGACCTCCTGGCTGCTCGGGGACTGGTTTATCTGGTAAGTTTTGTTCTTCTCTGAGTCGTTTCCTAATTGTTTTTGGAATATGTGTATCTTCTACTCTTATTACTTGCCATGGTTTGACCATTTCGTAAGCCAATTCCTTCAAAAATTTGCTTCTGTTTACTGGGTTTCCGAATTTGCTTCACATATAACCTTGGCATTTATTAGAGCAATATTTAGTAGGTGAAAGAATATAACTACAGGCCATCTTCTAGTACTTCTGCCAACATTATAAGTGGCACAGAGTTTATCGTTTACATCAACACCACCTTTTGTGAGATTGTAAAAAGTCAAAATATCTGGCTTTTGATGCTCATACGTGCTTGGATCTATTTTATCATCATTGTGAAAAGTTGAAAGTAATATAACAGCTTTAGACTTCCTTGGTACATATGACATTAATGTCATTTCTTTGGTAAATCCAAATAATGTTGAATATTGTAGTCGATTTTTATTTGCTTGAAAATCAGCAGGAATTTCCTTTTTGTTTTTTCTAATTGTTCCTACAAGTGTTAGTCGATGCTGACGAAGTAAACGTATGGCCAGTGGGTAATCTGGTAATTTCATTGTCAAAAAATAATAAAAAATCTTCTATATAATTGACAACACTTCGCGCAACTCCAATACTGGCAGGTAAATGTGTTACAATATTGTGTTGTCTGGTCCTGGATGCTGGAAGCGATTTTTTTTCCATTTAGAAATTTTATCTCTGCCTATATAATAATTTCCTTGTTCTTGAACGGCCTCCTCCTCTTCATGATCCGTAATGCTAGTTTCACTTTCCTCTTCAGTTTCAGTATTATGTTCATTGAAACCTTCATGTTCCTCTAAGTCCGTATCTGAACACGGCATGTTCTGAAACTCTTCAATCTCACGAACAGAATTCTCTGCTGCCTGTAATAATTCTTGTTCACTAAGGGGTCGATGAAACTCATAATAATCCCTGCTTGTACCTGCCATATCTATGTTTTTTTATTGAAATTATATACAACAGTCGACGTTAGAAGATTTATTAGCATACCACACGGCAAGATATTTTAGACAACTAAATATTCACTCTTGAAAAGAATTACACATTGTTATATACTGCGTAAGCATAACTGAAAGGTAATAATGTACGTTATTTATGAAAGTGCTGGCGTCAATGTATGTTTTGGTGTTTATTGAAATGTAATATTTCTGTTTATAATTCAAAATATATACGTGACATTTACAGTAACCCGATGTTTGCGAGACACAGAAAACAACCCAATACACTTTAGAGGCTGCATACTAATTCCCATGTGCACTAAAACTTATGAATTTATAACTTTCGTTTCTCAATAGTGTAATAAAAGGTTACCTGAAAGGAGAATTACATATTTACAAAAATGACAGAAATATTGTAAACTGAAAATGCGGCTGTGCCTGAGAGACACCGCGTTACCACTTAAAGGTTAATAAAAGAGAAAGCATTTAAAGTTGGGAAACATTTAAAAATGACGGATTTTAAAGCTTTAAATGGGTGGCTTAAAAAATTTGTTAAAGACATAACATAACCTTGAAAACAATTTGCTGGGAGTCAGCTGATATTGACCGGGACACTGTTAAACCTTGGAAAGCAAAGCTGTCAGTAATATTGAAAGAGTATTCACCCAAAAACATGTACAATGCTGACAACCGGACTTTTTTACCTTGCGATGCCAAACAAAACGTTCTCTTTAAAAAACTATAAATGTAGTGGTAAAAAAGCTGCAAAACAAAGATTGACCATTTGATTTTGTACAAATATGGAAAGTGATAAGGAAAATCCGTTAATCATTGCAAGAAGTAAACACCCAAAATGCTTTAAAAGCTCTTATATCAACAAATGGATATCTAATAAAAAAGCTTGGATGACGGTAGAGATTATAACTTCCTGACTAAAAAAATTTGATAAAAAAATAAAAAAAGAAAATTGAAAAGTTTTATTATTTTTGGATAATGCCACGTCTCATCCCAAAGTGACTCTTGAAATTGTGAACATTGTTTTCTACCCCTAAACACCACATCTCATTGCCAGCCACAGGATCTAAAAATTAACCAAAATTTTAAGATGGCCTACCGAAAGTTTTTAATCAAAAGGCTGCTAACATTTACAAATACCGAACGTCCTTTTAAAGATGCGGAAAAAAGTATCAATTTAACCAGAGCTTTAGTTTGGATATCAGTAGCCTGGAGAAGCCTTTCGCCTATTACAACTGCTAAGTGTTTTGCGAAAGCAGGATTCTCAGAAAAGGTCCTGCAAGAAGATTTTGATGAAGAAGATGAAATTCCACTAACTCCGCTTTTTTCTGTATTATTAGAAAGTAACAAGTAAACATGGCGGGCGGCGCAATTTTGTCTAATTCACTCGTCTCCTGCAAGAAATGTAAAGCTAAAGTTCTAACAGGAATTAAATGTAAAAAATGTGAAAATAGTTTCCATCTTAGTTGTGCAAAACTAGTAAAAAGTGTAACATTCATTAGTGACAACAAAATCACCTGCTGTGATGATATAAATGCTGATTACAATGACTTTAATGAAGCGCTTACTCTTATCGCAGACGAAAATGGAAAGGTAGACATTCGATTACTTAATTATGTTCTTAAACAGAAAGATACTATCATTAGTGAATTAAGAAAACAAATTGTTATTTTAAATAATCTAGATAGATTATAAATTAACTAAATCAAAATTCAATGGAGGCCTGCACACATTACAAACAACAAAACGTTTACCTGTGAACTGTGCTGATAAAGAACATTTCAAACAAGATAACTATTTAACAAATATTATTCAAATAAACAACAAACAAGTTAAATTATCCGCAAACTCTAAATCAGTTTCTGATTGGTGTCCTAAAACTGAACATAAAAAAAATAATATGGTTATTACGGAAGATAGTTCAGAGAATCCTCAGAAAGATGTTTTATGGTCAACAATAGTTAAAAAGAAATCTAATAGACGACCACGACAAAGCCAAATAATCGTAGGAGATAAAGCAAATAATGTTTCGTCTATTAAAGCAATAGCGAAAAAAGCGTACATTTTTGCATCAAGATTTGAACCGGACACAAAGTCAGAAGCAGTAATAAATTTGCTTCAACAGGAATTTCCAGAAGTGGAATGCGAATCAATTACAACTAAATTTCCTAAAATTTATGCACCCTTTAAAGTTACAATTAACTTCAGCAACCTTAGTAAAGCAATGGAACCAAATAAGTGGCCAGAGGGTACGCTTGTAACTAGGTTTTTTCACCGGAAAAAGACCCAAGAACAAACAACATAACAGCTAATCCAGAATTCTTACTTCTGAATTGTAGATCACTAAACTCTGATAAAGTAAATTATGTATGTTCTGAATACCTAGACAATGAAACATACACGGGTTTGAACTTTATGTGTTTAACTGAAACTTGGTTTAGTGCTCCTGATAACAGCTGTTATTTTAAATATATTCAAAATTTTGTTTTAGGTAGCCATTTTTCCAGAACTTACTCCAAAGGGGGTGGTGTTGGAATATGGTACAAGCAAGGGACCATAATTAAACCTTTAGAGCTTGATAGATTCTGTATTGAGAAAACGATAGAGATTTGTGGCCTTCAATGGTTTCCGTTCTGGAACAAAGCAGTTATTATTCTGTGTTGTTACAGATCTCCAGGTACTGTAGGCGACTTTGAGGTGTTCTTACGCGTTCTTAATGATATACTAGTATTTCTTTACAAACCGCATGTTAAGATTATGCTTGCAGGTGATTTCAATGTTGAACCTGTGAGGAATTCTCAGGAGTATAAGAAATTAAGCGAGTTATTAAATACGTTCGATTTAAAAAATATAATTCAGGGATATACCAGGTTGAATAGCTTACTGGATCACATTTATGTGTCGGACGATAAACCAGGTAGTTTCTCGAAAATTGTATATCTGATCATAGATCAATTTTTTACCAAAGCAATGAGTGTTTTAGTATTTCTAATGATGACTCTAGGCATTATAAGCGATCCTTTCACGGAAAGCAAATCGAGGCATTTAAAACGCATTTAAATACTGTGAGTTGGAGTAAAGTACTCAATACGAATGATATAGATTTGGCCTTTGACGAATTCTATAAAGTATTTCTTGACTTATTTGATCAGCATTTTCCTATACAAAACGTAAGAGTAAAGTTGATGAATAAGCGTTGGGTTAACGATAAAGTTAGAGCATCTAGTCAAAAATTAAAGGATCTGTATATACTTAAAAACAAATATCCTGAACTAATAGACCATTATAATAATTCAAAATATAATCACCTAAAATTGTTAAAAGATACGAAAAAACAATTTTATCAAAGACTCATACTAGCTGCCGGTATTTCATCTAAAACACTCTGGACAACTGTTAAATCGGTGAACAACAAAAATTCTTTAAATACTGATAAAATATCAATAAATTTAAATAATAGAATCATTGATAATCCTATCGAAGTTGCTGATGAATTTAACAAATTTTTTTGTGATATTGCTTCGGCCAAAATGACGGGAAACCCTACTAGCGGGAGCTACAGAAATCCATCAAGTAACTCAAATAATTTTGATAATGGTACTATGGCTTTATTCCCAATTAACGAACATGAACTTACTAACATCATTAAAAGCAAAATAAAAAATAAAAAATCAGCAGGCCCTGACCAAGTCCCAGCTTTCTTAATTAAACAGATATATATGGAAATAATTCAACCTCTCATATACTTAATCAACCTTTCCTTTAGACAAGGTAGATTCCCGAGAGCTATCACTACTAGTATTGTCATTCCGTTGCATAAAAATTCTGACTCGCAAATAATGTCTAATTATAGACCAATCACCTTGACATCTATTTTTTCAAAGATTTTTGAATATTGTTTTTTGTATAGATTGCAATCATTCCTGAATAAATTCAAAATACTGTCAAGATTTCAATTTGGGTTCCAACAAAATAAAAGCACTAATGAAGCCCTATACTGCTTCTACAACAAGTTGACTGAGTACTTGGAGGCCGGCGAGTGCCCTGTTGGGATCTTTTGTGATCTCAGCAAGGCATTTGACTGTGTGAATTTTGATAATTTGTTGTTTAAAGTAGAGCAGTGTGGGATTCGGGGTGTTGCAATAAACTGGATCGAGTCTTTTCTCAAAACAGACAACAATATGTCTCGATAAGCTATGTGGAGAAGGGCATCAAACGCTCATTTCAATCTAAACCTATAACTAGAAAAGCAGGAGTACCCCAAGGCTCAGTCCTGGGGCCTGTTTTGTTTCTTCTTTATATAAATAATATTCACTGCAATCTACCAAATAATGCCTTCTGTACCTTATATGCAGATGATACATCTCTTCTTTTGTCGGGTAAAGATCACCTTGAAAGGATATGCGGTGAAGCTCTAGAGTCATTAAACTCATGGCTTATTAATAATTCACTTGTCCTTAATACGAAAAAAACCAATTATTTGAGGTTTCATAACTACCAAAATAATAATGCATCCAATATTAATCTAGAGGTTAATGGGAATAAGTTGTTAAGACAAACAAGTGTAAAGTTTCTGGGCCTACACATGGATGAAGCTCTGAGCTGGAAGGTTCACTGTTCTAAGCTGGTTAATAAATTAAACTCGCAAACTTACTTATTTAGGAACCTAAAGCACATCCTTACGCATGATCAACTGATCTTAGTGTATCATTCGCTGGTTGCAGCATCCATTAGATATGCTATTGACTTCTGGGGTGCCTCTTTGGGGGCGTCTAACGTATTTATCTGTCAGAAACGTATTGTTAGAATAATTGCGGGCTTACCGAATGCACATTCATGCAGAGAATCTTTTAAAAAATATAAATTACTAACCGTCACCTCCATGCTGATCTTTGAATTATGCAAGAATGTTTTTATTAATTCTAATACATATATAAAAAACAAAGAAATACACAATTATAACCTTAGAAACAACAATTTATATAGGCTTCCTAAGAGTAAATTGAAGATTGCTGAAAATTCACCTGCAGTACTGGGTAGAAAGATATATAATAACTTGCCCTATTTTGTTAGAGAATGCGATAACCAGACAAAGTTTAAAACTGGTCTTTTTAATTTTCTTGTTAATGGCTGCTTTTATAACTTAACAGAATATTTTAATTGTAATTTAATTTGACCAATTTAATGATATATTTTGACGTGTCCTTTACAATTCTATTGTATAAAAGGAAATAAAGAGTTATTATTATTAACGTGTAAGCCTTGAAAATTATGCATCTATTGATTGTGATATTTTGACCGAAAGCCCCAATTTAAGTATTCAAGATATAATCAGTAAATTACACTATAGTGAAGACTGTGATTCAAACAATTAAAGTGGTGCAGAAGAATCCGAATTTTATGGGATATGGGTGAAGTGTGTAAAAACTAAGAGATGTGCAAAGTTTCCTATTTTCTAATGATAAGAGTGAGCTAGCGGTAAAAGTACTTAAATTTTATCAAAATGTGAAACTTCTGTTTTAAAAACTAAACTTAGAAATGTAAAACAAACCTCAATACAAAAATAGTTCTCAAAAATGTAATTTAATGGTATGTATATGTATGTAATTAATCAGCACATTTATAGTTATTTTTCAATGCAGATATATAGTACCCTATAGCCTCCACTTCCATATACCGGTCAGTTTTGCAGCAAATTTTAGTAATCGCTATTTAAAGGTTTTACTGTAGTTTAATTACATTTATTCTTGTTTACTTTTGGGTGTAATTATCAAAAGCTCTTTCGTCTTAAACTTGTTGTTTAAAATCCAAATTAAAATTAGCTTCACTGCCAGTATTACAAATTTTAAAAAATTGAATAAAAACAAACAATTGTATGAGAAATAACCAGTATGAATGTGGGGGTGTCAAACAATTATCCAAATTTGTTTTGTTTCAAATGAAATTAACATGGCAATGTCAGCGCGATGGTCCAAAAGTTATTTTGTTTTATTTTTATTAAGGAATAATTATTTTATTTTTGTTACAAACCAATATGTAGTTACATTGGTATGGAAATACCTGACAATTTTGAAAATTGATGCAAGTTGATGATATAAAAATAGTTTATTCTTTTAGAGTTGTTTCGTCAAGATTTCAGTGATATGTACAAACCAGATAAACTTAAGCCAAGAATGCCAAAGAAGCTATTTAAAAAAAATATGGGTAACTACAAAGAATTAGATATAATGATTTACGAAGAAACACACACTTGTCGTTACAGTTAACTGTTGGCATTTTTCTTAGGTTATACTATTCACACGTGTCAATGTTTACACGAGATGTCGCAAAACCCGCATTTTACTTATAATGATTTACCTACCAGAATTAATCTGGTTCGTAACCAAAACAGCTAATTTAGAACTTGGTAATTACTCCCAAGTGTAACTAATTAATAAAATTACCCTTTTAAGGTGCACAAATTAAAAATTTGTATAGCTTCTATCGAGCACAACCTACTTCGACGATAGGTATGGGTAAGATGATTGAGGAAAGGGAAACAATTTTGATAATATAATATTGCTTTGTAAGTTGCCTATGTAAAGGAAAAATAAATTAAATTATATAGAAATTTTGTGTTGAAATAAAAGTTACAACCCCCCAACTAAGTTTCTTTTTCATAACGTCTAACTTTGTCCTAAATCCAAACGAATGTATATCACAACGACTAATTTTCCCAATAGCCAACTCTGAAACTGATTATAACTCCTAACTTTCTTACCCCTTTAATATTGTTATTATCGCTTGCACAAAAAAAGTTATATATGAATGTTGTTTGGTTCTAACTAAATTTTCTTAAATCAATTGTCCTCATCAATTAGCTTATTTTATTCTCTTTTCGATGGTATAAAGGTTGATATACTTCTTTGTATAAATAAAACAACAAAACCCGTGTTTCTATTATTATGCTTTACTGGTATTATTGGTTCGAAGTTTATTTTTAATGAGATTTTAACTGAAAATCAATATAAAAAATAATACTGATATTTGTTTATAAGGCATTTTGTAGTGCTGTGCTCGTCGTGCCCTGAATCCGTCAAGCGCCAAAGAGCTTCTTTAAAAGCCGTGTATCACAATATACTATTATATTTTGTTTTTTTCTAATTGTTTTTTTCACAAATGCCTCTAGTTCTCTAATGTCTTTTTCTATCAATTATCTTCTATCATTTTAAAACTTTGTTGTGTTAAGCTCAGTAAGTAAAACAAGTTTCCTTATCGAGTGGATTACTTTCCTTTTTTGTCCTCTTTCTCTAATTCTCTATCTTCCCACCATTTTTTTACTTTTCTTTTCTTAAACTTTATAATCTTCATCTTTCCTCCGTTCGCTTCTAGTTTTTTCTATTAAATATTTCCTTACCACTTTTAGCAACTCCTTTATCTCTTCCTGTTTTTTTTGCCACTGCCACTATTTCATACGATTATGCAGATACTCCTTCATATCCCCTATGTGTAGAGCAAACAGACACAGATTTATTGGACATACCTGTCTTAATCCTTACTCTAAATCTATATTTAAAGTCTAATTATTGTTCTTCAGAAGATGTTTCCATAACTCCATTCAAATGTTTTCAAAATATTTGCGTTTATCCTTTTTCTCCTCATATATTTCCAAATGCTGCTATTAAATCTATAAAGACTACGTACACTTTTCCACCCTTTGTTTTTATCAACCTATTCACGTTTCTCTTTCACTTCTGAGTCTCGTCTGCCTGTTTGACATCAAAATTTTTTTTCAACTTTCTTTACCAATCTTTTCCTGAGTACTTCCTCCATAGAGTTTATATCCCACATTCAATAAACTCACTCATCTAAAACTTTTTTCCTATTGTCCCCTCTCTTATAGTTTGGCCATATTATTTTTTACCTTCACTACCATATCATTTCTATTTTCCCTCTTAATCTTTCTTTCATTCTATCCTTCGAGTCTTCTTTTCAGTTCCCCCTTTCTTACTTCTCTTTCTTTTTCACACAAAATATTTTTCGTATTACTGAAAAGATTGATAATCGAAACTATATTAAAATGCCCCACAAGTAGAAATTGAGCTTGTTGAAAGTTTGTTAATGGGCACTCACTAAGGCAGCTCTGGAGTACTCGTTCTTAGTCCACAATTGTGTGACTAATAATTAGTTTTGACGGTTTCTTCTCATTGTTACCTCAATATCTAAATGCTGTCGTCGGAAAAGTTTCCATTTTTGCAGAACACTAACAAAAATTCTGTGGACTTACACCTACACCATTTAATAAAATTTCAAAGTAATTTCATTTTTAGTTAACCAATGTTTCTTATTTATAAGTTTGCTGTTTTTATGTTTAATTAATATTTAGGATTTTCAACAATACTTACCTCTTTTGTACCACTGTGTTCTGGTTCACCAATTTCATGTATCCTTAACAATTTTTTGAAAAGTTGTGTTTTGCCTTTCTTTTCTTAATATATCAATTACTATACATGTTTTAGTAGATAGTTTAGTTTCCACCTCTTTTCTAATTGTAGACTCATTATATCTTTCCACATAAAATAGCTGGCCTGATCCAATAACTGACATTCAATAAAAATTGTAAAATGGCAGTCAATTAAATTGAGTCTATTGATCACCAATTATTCCTCAACTTTTGACTTCAACAAGTCCTGTATTAGACTTTTTCGATTTATACAAGGTTAAGTAGATGATAGTCTTAGTCTAAATAAATGCAAAATTAGACTCCTTTTTGGTTTCAGTTATATTTGAGTAGTAGGACGACAAACTTCAGGCGCACCACAGGGTAATCTCTTAGCTTTAGTTTTAATTGTAATTATTGATAATCATTCTTTTAAACTTATTATAAGTCCGATACTTTCTCAATCCTTCACGTGGGAAATTTTTCAGTACTAGTGATCATACACTATGCATTGAAGTGTTAATTGCAAAATTTAAAACCGTACAGCGCAACATTATAAACATTTTCTGGTTAGAAGTTTACAAACTTTTGTTCGATGCTAAATATTTTATTTAACTTATAAAATTTAGGTAAGTATTTCTCCAAAAATTAAATTCTTAAATAAAAATAGTCTTTTAAGACACCTTCTTTGTAGAGGTAAGAAAGACAAACAACTCAAAAGAATGTGATTGCCAACGTTTTGCCGCTCATTATGGGGTTTTTTTATATACATGTATTAATGTTGTGTTCGTTCTAATAAGTTGTATTTGTATTTTATAAGTTTTATATATACAGGGTGTATCTGTAATACATATATTGTGACACCCCCTGAGAGAGGGTTATAGAGGGCAATAAAATAAACAACTTTTTTTAGTACAATTTATATGTTAGACAAATAGTTACGCCACGATGGCGCCCCAAAATCAAAAATTAAAAATTTTTAATGGTTTTTTTGACAGTTTTCAAACAATTGAAAAATAATCAATAGTATCTTATAGTATGTTTTTGACTATGTCCAATTCAAATTTGACAAAAATTTTGATCTAGAAAAATTCAAAATGGTGGATTTAATTTTCAAGTACTTGATGTAATAATTTGATTTAAACAAAAATTTGGTTTTATCGGTTTCTAAATAAAGATTTTAAAAATTAAAAAAAATTGGTTAAGGTTATTTTTTTTTTAAAAAATATTAATTTATTTTTTTTATTAAAAAGTGTACTTTAAAATATTATTAAATGTAACTGTTAAACAGATTTTTAATAACTGTAAAAATAAAAATGTTGTACAACTTTAAAGTTAAAAAAATTTTAAAATTAATAACGTTCAAATATTATGAAATTTTGCAAAAATGGTCTCTAAACTCCCTAAAACTAAATGAAATGTCAAAATTAAAATTTATTTAATTTATAAGCTAAAACTTTAGCATGACTAATTTAATACCTAAATAAGCAACTTAAAATAATAGGAATTGCAAAGGTCATCGCTATGTAATTGTAATTTTCACAAATAATTTTTAATTGGTAAATATTAATTTACCCGTGTATTTATTCTAAAATACCACAAGCATAACTATCAAACCAACTTTTATAAATCTCAATTCAACCATAAATAGTATAAAAAATGTGGAAATTGGTAACTTTACTGCAGATAAAATCCATTTTCTTTTAGAGATAGAGTGTAGAAATAAAACACCTATGATGGATTTGAATTTTCAGCTACGTTTCGGGAAAGTTTTTTTTCAGTTTACTTCATCAGACTTTTATTGAGTTATAATAAGAATCGTCTCTATTTAATACATAACATGTAACTATCACAATTATTACAAAATGCGCTAATAACAAAAGATGAAAAAAGGTGATTCCTAGACTGCACAAAATTAATAACATTAAGTAATTGTATAAGTTATAAATTAAAAATAAATATTATACTAAATAACGATATTTACACTAACGAAGGTATTTAAAAATTATTGTTCTTTCAATCTAATAAAACTAGAAATATTTCCGAAGTTTTCTTTTAACATTTTTATCACGGTTAAAATATTTCCATCCTTTAAACAACCAATAAATGCAAATTATGATCATATCTGAGTCGCCTTTGTCGCCTGTTATTTATTTAAAAAACAATTGCGGTAGCTAACATTAAGCATTGTTTTTTTGCACTTGCGTTACATTGTGTCGATTTTATGATTATTTAGTTGTTTGTTTGTAGTTTTCATTAGTTTTATTTTTGTTAGTTGTGTTAGTTTTTGTGGTTATTTAGCTGTTTGTTCAAAGTTTTTATTAGTTAATTCATTTCATTTAAATAATTATAAGTTAGATATTTCATTAATCTTATTTATTAAATTAATTATAAAAATGAATTATTCTAACGAGGAGATGGCAGAAATGATTGTTATTTATGAAGAAGCAAAACGTAACGGAAGAGAAGCTCAAAGAATCTATCGACAACGTTTTCCCAACAGAAATGCACCGAGTCATTCAATTTTTAATAGATTGTATGATGGACTTTGAACTACAGGAAGTTTTCAGCGAGGTACGTTTTATATTAACTAATCATAATTTGTTTTAAAAAAGCATTTTTTAGGATTTGCTGGTCGTGCACGAGTAGCTAGGTTGAAGATAATCCAAGCACAAGCACGAAAGCAATAGCAAATAATAACTCAAATCACAGCACTGTGTGGAGAGTCTTGCATGAACAATTTTTGTATCCCTATCATCTTCATTCCAGGTGATGAAGATGCTCGAATAACATTTTCTCGTTGGATTCTTCGGCGCTTGCGTGAGGATAGACATTTTCCTCAACATATTTTATTTACGGATGAAGTTTCTTTTTCAAGAGATTGAGTAGTTAATCTGCATAACCTCCACAAATGGGATGAAGAAAATCCTTATGCTTTTATTCAAAGGAGCCACCAGCGATAATTTCCAATAAACGTGTGGGCAGGTATTATTGGCAATCATTTAGTTGGACCTTATGTTTTACCAAACCGGCTTACTGGGAACGTATACCTAATTTTCCTTCAAGAGGTGTTACCAGAACTGTTAGAGGAAATTCCTTTGCGGTTACGTTGACGCATGTGGTTCCAGCATGACGGTGCTCCGTCTCATAACTTTGTGTCAGTTAGAAACCATCTAAATGAAGTTTATGGGCCACGATGGATAGGGGAGAGGAGGTCCTGTTGCGTGGCCTGCAAGATCTCAGATCTTGCGCCACTCGATTTCTTTCTTTGGGGGTTTTAAAAATATTGTTTACGACGGTACCCCAATTGAATCGAAAACATTAACAATTTCAAAAGATGTAGACGTTGTCTAAGAAATAGAGGAAGGCATTTTGAATGATAAAAAATGACTATAATATGATAATCAGTTAATAAAAGTCTGAAAAATTAAATTAATATAATATAGTATACATATTATCTACAGTAGTAAAAAGATTAATAGGACAAAACAAAGAAAACAAAGGTGTGGCTGCAATTTTCACTTATGATTGCTTAAGTAGTGGTTTAGCTTTACAAAATAAATTCATTTTTAATCGTCGACACGGTACAGGGTAATAGTGATTTTTGTAACATTACATTAGACTTTACTTCAGAACATTTATATTATTATTATTATTTATATTAATTTTTTAATTTTTCCGGCTTTATTTTGTAAAATTGTTAGACCGGGAATTACAAAAAAGTAATTGTAATTTGTGTCAGGTTGTTTAATAGTTAGGTTTTATTATATTATATACAACTATTATAAAAATTAAAAGTAATGGTTTTCAATTTAAAGTCGTATGCCTACGTAAATTTTTTATTGAAAAATATACTTAACAACTAAAAAATCATTTTGTTTGTGACTAGTTTCGGCCGATTCTAGGCCATTATCAAACAATTTTAGCTAAAATCTAATACACATGATGGTAAAAACATAGTAAACTGGTAATTTTTTTATAATTAAATTCGTGGGTTGGAGCCTACAGTTGAGCCTACATCCTTAAAAGACTTTGACGTTGAAAACCATTATTTTTAATCAATATAGACACATCCGATCATTATAAAAAATGTTAAATTTTAGTTTACAAAGAAATCAACTTTAAAATTCATTGTATTTCATTGTTTTCAAACGACAATAGTTTTTAAATACGTTCGTTATTAGTGTAAATCTTATTATTTACTACAATATTTATTTTTAATTTATAAATTAGTCAAATGATGTTATTAATGTTTTAATCTAGTAATAACTATTATGTTATCTTTTGTTATTACACATTTTTAATAATTGTGATCGTGTAATAACTTGATGAAAGTCTGATGAAGTAAACTAAAATAAAAACTTTCCGAAAACCTAGGTCAAAATTCAAGTCTCTTATAACTGTTTTATTTCTGAACCTCTCTATTGAAAAAGGATTTAATCTACAATAAATTAATTCATTCCTACATTTTTGTTTTGGTATCCTTGAATAAAAATTTAATTTTTAAAGTTATCAAAAATAGGTTTGACAGTTACACGGTTTGAGTACATACGCACGTTTACAAATTTTTGTTAAAATTGGTTGACATATTAAAAAATTGAAAAAAAATTGGATGTTATTCAAATACAATGAAAATTTGTACGAATAGTCTCTAAGTATAATTGAATTGCGAAATGTGGAGTGTTTTTGGTATATTAAAATTAATTATTTTTAACACGGATAAATTAATATTTACGTAATAAGGAACCATTTGTAAAAATTATAATTACATCTTGGTCGCCTTTGTAATTCCTATTATTTTAAGATGCTAAAGTTTTAGATTATAAATTAAATAAATTTTAATTTTTACATTTCATTTGGTTTAGGGAAGTTTAGAACCATTTTGCAAAATTTCATAATAGTTTATATTTTTAACTTTAAAGTCGTACAAAATTTTTATTTTTAAAGTTATTAAAATCTGTTCGACAGTTACTTTTAATAATATTTTAAAGTACAATTTTGTAAATTTTCATCAAAACTGGTTGACATTTTTATTTCGACAAGAATCGACCGTGGCCATTTTTTTTAAATTTTCAAAATCAACTTCACCATCTTTTTTATTTATTTAGAAACCAATAAAACCAAATTTTCGTTTAAATCAAATTATTACATCAAGTACTTGAAAATTGAATCCGCCATTTTGAATTTTTCCAGTACAAAATTTTGTCAAATTTAAGTTGGACATAGTCCAAAACATACTATAAGATACTATTGATTATTTTTCAATTGTTTTAGGACTGTCAAAAAAGCCATTAAAAATTTTTGACTTTGCGTAACTATTTGTCTAACATAAAAATTTTACTAAAAGTTGTTTATTTATTGGCCCTCTCAGGCTGTAATACATATATTGTGACACCCTGTATATTTACAAGTTTATATACATTTTAAAAATTTTTTAAATTGACGTAATCATCAATAGTTTGATGGTTAAATTGTTTCTTAAATTTGACGTTCAACTCATACTTGTGTAAGCCTTGAAAAAGCCAATGAGGGGCGACACGTCGGCAATCACTGCCTTTTGAGTTGTTTGTCCTTTCTTACCTCCACAAAGAAGGGGTCCTAAAAAACCATTTTTATTTAATAATTATAAAAATTTAATTTTTGGACTTTATTCGATTGTCTTTTGTCCTAAGTTTTTTGAGAAAAACTGCATTAAAAACGTTAATTATCAAAGAGACCCTTGGTGACATTATAAATTAGGCTGACTTAAAATTTTAGTATTTTTAGCGTCAAAAGGATGTCGGTTCTCAAGAGGAAAAATAAAAATCTTGTTACTATCAAGTATATGGGTAAAATTCAGTGTTATGGCTAAAAATTATAAAATGAGAAGTAATTTTACGTAAAAAAAACAATCAATATCATGTATAAATTGCTTCAATGATAGTCGAAAATTAAATGCTCTTCTTCTTCTGGCAGTGCTTATCCTTTTCGGATGTTGGCTATTAACATGACTATCCTAACTTTGTTGGCTGCTGTACCAAAAAGTTGAGTTGTTGTTAAGGAGCATTTCTTTAGGTTTTGTAGCCATGATATTCTTCTACGTCCTGGGTCTCGTTTTTTGTACATTTCCCTTACAAGATGAGTTGCAATAGGCCATATCGATGTTCGTTACGCATTATGTGCCCCAGGTATTCCATTTTACTTTTTTTGACAGTGATGATTATTTGACATTTTTTCTGCATTCTACGCAGTACTTCTCTATTTGTAATTCGGTCGACCCATGAGATTTTCAGGATGCGTCTATAAAACCACATTTCAAACGCCTCTAACTTCTTGGTAGTAGCCTCGGTCAGCGTCTACGATTCCACCCCGTACAGGAGCACTGCAAATACGTAGCATCTCAGTAAACAAATTTTTATTGGTATTAAGAGATCGTGGCTCTTAGCCCGTTTTTGTTTTGTTTTTGTCGCTTTTTTTTCTTGCTTTTTATTTGTGAACTATTAGACGTCCCGGTGGTATTGGATTCTTGCTGATGACCATGTATTTAGTTTTTTGTATGTTAACGTTTAGATCATATTTTTGGCTTGATTCTGCTACGCGTGTTATTTGGGCTTGTAGGCCTTCTAGGTCATCTGACAGTATAATTGTATCGTCTGCGTATCTTACGTTGTTCAGCCGTTCTCTGTTGATGAGTATTCCTTCGTCAGTATCTTCTAAGGCTGTTTTCATAATGTGTTTGGAGTAGATGTTAAAGAGTAGCGGAGATAGCACACCGCCTTGTCTCACACTTCTTTCTATTTTGATCTCCTCAGTCATTTGGTTATCTATCTTGATAGTTGCTAATTGGTTATAGTAGATGTTGTCAATGATACGTAGATCTTTATCATCTAGACCAATAGTTTTTAAGATTGATATTAACTCATCGTGTTTGACCCGATCGAAAGCTTTTTGATAGTCTACAAAACACATATACACGTCACAGTTTACGTCTCAACATCTTTGTATGAAGACTTGAATGGCGAAAAGAGCGTCTCTTGTACCTAATGAGTCTCGAAAGTCAAATTGTGTGCGAGTTAGTTGTGCTTCGCATTTTTGTATGTCCTCCTATGTATTATTTTTAGCATTATTTTAAGAAGGTGACTCATTAGACTAATAATTCTATAGTCTTCACATTTTTCGCATTCTTTATTTTTGGTAGGGTTATAAATGTGGATTTAAGCCATTTGAACCGTTTGGATAGTTAATAACTCCGTGAGCTTTTGTATCATGCCTTTCGTTCTATCACTTCTTCTTGAGTAATTTCCGGTCCTGTGTTACCTATGGAGTCCCCTGTTGTTAGTGTATCGTTGTTTCTCTTATCTTCGAAGGTCTTCTCAACATAGTTTTTCCAAACTGTTTTGTTTCATTTACATCTAATATTGTATTGCCCTCGTTATTTTGTAAGCATCCGGTTTTCTTTGGTCGTTGTAATCCTGCTACTTTTTTCATTTTTTTGTGCAGATTGAAAGAGTCATGTTTACCATCTAGTGATTCAATCTCTTTGCACTTTTCTTCCATCCAAGTGTTTTTGGCGTCTCTAATCTTTTTCTTTATTTCTTTGTCGATTTGTGTGTATCTGGTCTTGTCTTTGTTCTTATTTTTCCGTCTTTCCTCCATCATATTCAATATGTTGTCTGTCATCCAGATATACTTTTTTACTCTCGTTGGACGTAAAGAATTTCTTGATTTGTCTCTTGTAGCTTCTGGATTTTTTCTTTTGTGTCGGCTGATATATCTGTTTCTTTGATTTTTCTTTTAATGTGTTGCTGTATTTCTTGTTTTATATCTTTATCCTTCAGTTTCCTCAAATCGTATTTCTTCGCTTGTTGTTGTTTAACTTTCTTCAATTTGAGTGTTATCGTGCCGACAAGAGGGTTATGGTCAGATTTGGCATCCGCACTTGGATATGTCTTTGTTGCTGTTATTGCATTTCTATATCTTTTATTGATCAAGATATAGTCGATCTGATTTCTGACGACGTGTTCTGGGTTATCTTGGGGGACCTCCAAGTGTATAGGCGTCTTGGTGGTAACTTGAAGAACGTGTTGGTGATGACTAGTTGTTGTTCTGTTGCAAAAATGCTTAATCGATTTCCTCGTTCATTACGTTCTCCCAGTCCAAACGGTCCTATGATTTCGCCACAGCTTCCTTGGCCTATCTGGGCATTGAAATCGCCCATTACTAGTGTCATTTCATTCTTTTCTACTTTCTTCATGACGTTATTTAGATCATCATAAAATGTTTCAATTATATCGTCGGATTTGTCAGCCGATGGTGCGTATATTTAGATTATATTGGTTTTGATGGGGAAGGTGTTAATCTAAATTAGAAGTATTCTCTCAGAGATTGGGACAAAGTTTGTAACATATCTACTGATTTTTTTGTTAAGGATAATGCCAACTCCATGTATATGTTCTCCGTTAGTGTTCCCTGAGTAGTAAATATTGTGTTTGTTTATTAAGCATTGTCCTGATTCAGTCCATCGCATCTTACTGATCCCCAGAATATCTACAGATAGCCTTGTCATTTCCTTGATGGTATTATGTATTTTACCAGCTTTGTACAAGGTTTTCACATTCCAAGTACCTATCTAGTAGTTCGTCTGTAGGTATTCAAGACGGGTGTGTTTTTATTGAAAGTTAGGGATTTCGCGTGCTGACGACCTGAGAGGCACTACTTTTTGGCGTATGTCCTCTCCTGCCGGATCTTGGAGCCCGATCTCCATGATCAGTAACGAATCTATTATCTTGAGTCTGTGCCATGTTAGTTGTATTAGGGAAAACATAATGGGGTGGTTTCCCGTTGCCTTCCCCATCGCAGTCTTCTAGCCGATTGATCTGAGGTGATTGTTGCCTAGAAGTCTCTGTTGTTGGGCCCTTAAGGAAGTCATTCTTCAGTGGTCACAACATAGTGATGTCGTAGCTGCTGCCCTACGCCATGCTAGTTTTGGTCCGCCCCGGATATTTTATTTCTCCTGTACCATCCATATCTGGAAGGAATTCCCCTATCTGCCACCTAGAGAGGCGCCCGATGGGGGATCTAGCAACCCCACACGTTAATTAATTAGTTTTTTATTTATTTGTTTATTTTCCTTTGGTTAGATGTGAAGAACACAATGCTTAAAATCAATCAAAACAAGTAGTAAATTGCGGTTATCACTTAATAATTAGGTAAGTAGTTTCAATCAAGTTAATTTTTTTAATCATAGAGTTTTTAACAAATTAATTTAGAATAATCATACCGCACACACATTATTAAAAGGTGAGTCACAGTAAATATTACGTATATAAAGCATTTATTAGATGGCTTAGAGAATTTATACAGTTTATTCAACCCAATATTTTGTGGAGCAAATTTTTGTGCTCAGAAGGAAAAATGTGTAGTTGGCAGTTGTTTACGACGATTAGTTGCTAAAGTTGCCGTGCCAAACAAATAGAAGGAGGTGATGAAAGAGCTGTAAAAAGAGTAAGCTTAAAAATTAATGAACAGAATATTTTCAAATACTAAACTAAACAAAAAAATGCTCATTAAGGTTACCCCTTTACTTGGCAATATTATTTAAGTAATTTGTAGTTATATAACTCAATGCAAATACAATACAGTACTAACGTTTCAAATAAGTAACAGTCTACTTTTAAAATGCTTTAGTAGTGGCCTTATTAATTGACTCTGGATGTATACTCATGAAATTCTGAGGACTTGGGACACCATGGCAATTTCTGTAAACAAAAGTTTGCACATTGTGAAGCGGGCTTAAGGGTTTCATTTACAATTCTAACAGCAGTGTAAGCCTCGGCAGGGGTTTCTTATAGAAGGAACTGTAGAATGAATCATTACACTAAGCACGTTTTGTAAATAGGTAATTTACGTTGCTTTTTATAATTTTTTTTCTTTAAAGAATGTGTTTGAAAGGTAGTCGCTAATTAAACACCATAGGCTCGATTAATTGTCGAATCAAAATTTTGTTTAGGAAATGTTTACAAAATAAAATTAGAAATGATTATTGATTTGAAAAACCGTGTTTACAAGTTAAGCCAATAACTTTTAAGACTAAATCAAAAAACTAAACATGGTTATTTGGGGTTGACTGATTATTACTTATTTTTAAATAAAGTCTAACCTACTAATTATTGTAAGTTATTTAAAAAAAAATCCATTAAACTCTCTATTCATAATAATTTAGTCCTTACAAAATGTATATTTTGAGGATGACGTTTTATTTTTTTTGTAGTTCATATAAAAAGTGAAAATAAAAACTAAGGCAATTCTTATTGTCGAACGTATATATTTAGTTTTTTGACAAGAATTTATTACATAATTATAATTAAGATACCGAGTTATAGTTTTAAAATTAATTGAAAAGGTTTTTTTTAAAATAACGGTATTACTATATAAATAAATATAAGAAATCAATAATGGGTGTGACCTCCATTATTATTGATACATTTCTTGGAGGCGTCTGCTCATTGACGCTATCAAAGTATCAATATAATTAATATTAATCGTTTCCCATGCGGTATCAATGGCTGCAATTGGTGTGCATTACGGTTTACTGGTATAAAATTTTAACCTTGTTGTCTTCGGATAACAGCATGTATTCGAGCCCAAACATTTTTGATAATGTTAAATCTAGGCTTTTTGCTGGCCAGGGTAACAGCTCCAAGTTATTTTTTCCGTATCCAATTGCGCACAACCCGCGAAATATGAAGAGGGCGTTGTCTTTTAACAACAAAAATACATTATGAAAATGTTAATTCAACAGATCCCGAACTATTTTTTGGAGAAAGTATAGTGAAATAAGAATACTTACTTGTTGGAAAATATAATCTTCGTCTAGATAAACACTTCGATTGAAGGTTTCATAATAGTTTCCCAAAATATCTAAATACAGCAGCAAAATCGAGACGTCTACTCAATAGCCAAACAAACTCCTGGACCCCGCGCGCTAACCCAACCCCAAACATTCACAGAAAAATAACCCCTTTGTTTTTTAGGACATATTTGATTATTTTCGTAACGAATTCGCTTCCATTCTAAAAACTTTTTAGTGGTCCCATCGTTGCGTCTATTGAACGTTTTTCGTCGCTAAAAATCACTCGATTCCAAAATTCCAAAGGTACGTTCACATATCGCCTTGGAAATTCCAGACGACGTCTCATATTTTTCGTCACTGAGAACTTCTTTCGGAGCAGCTTTACACTTCTTTATTCCCATCTCCTTTAATTTTTTGGTAGTCCAATGGTTGTTCTGTTACGTAATGAAACTCCCCCAACCTTTCGAGATCTTGACCACGTGTAGATACTTTAGGTCTACCGCTTCGATGGCTCTTTCTCAAGTGTGTTCAAGATTCCATTTTACCCGGTAATGCCCTACGGTGCTTTTTTGGTATATCTAACATACGTGAAATTTCACGCACGCTACGACCCGCTGCTAATTCCTGAACAATCCGCGCCCCTTCAAATCAGCACCGAGATGAAGTGGCATTTTCACAACCCTTGACATTTTAAACTAAAATGGAATTTATACATTTCTTACTTTATTTATTGGTTCACACTACTCCTTCTCAAACAGTAGGTAATTGTTTATTTATTACATACTTCCAGTGACCAACGGTAACAACTCTTAGAGCAATATGACTCAAAGGAAGTAAGTTAAATAAACAAGGATATTCTATTGTTATTGAAACTATTCATAAAGTAAGTTTTCCATTTTCTTATAATGCTAATGGACAGGATTTTCTTTTCAAGTATTAAGATTACAATAGAGGACCTATAAACTTTCGAAAATATCTAATTATAAAATATTTACACTGCAATTGTGCTTTTATTCCTTAATAAATTTCTTAGCAATAACATACACGTTCTGGGTTTTTAAGTTGTCATAAATTTGATATGATATAAATTTGTGTTTCTAATATTACATCACGAACTAATCTTTATTCGCCAAAAAATTGTTGCTTGGTTGTAAAGCTTCGTACACACCCTAAAGAACAAACCGAGAAACAAACATAACAACGGAACCGAAAGTCCAAACAGGAACGACAAACGATCTTTTTTTATGATTTCATCAATCCGAACAACAAACGGAACGTTTGTGCTGTTCCTATAATTATTTTCAGTAGTTTTTAGTTCTATATATTTATTATTAAGAAGAGAAATTACGGGAAACAAGCAAGATAGTGCCAACCAAATTTTTTACGCACGATGTACCTATGTTTATTAAAAAGTAGTGAAAACGATATTTGCATTTTTTTGTTTATATGGCATAAAGTATAGTCAATAAATTTCTTATTAAGTCATTGTAAGAAACAATTAAGGTAAATTAAACATTAAACAAAGGAACTAAATTGAAACACTTGAATTCACTGTCACACGTTCAATTTGTTATCAGCGCATTTGTATTTTACATTTGCCAATATTCATACTACATCGCTTGTCATCATCGTTACGTGCTCAAAAACAGGCATAGTTTGAATATCAATACCAGTGCTTCTTAGAAGATTGAGTAAAAACTGTTTTAGAAGCAATATATGTCAGAATCCCCCTTCTATCTGCCTTTTCAATTATACGAATCTCTGAATAATGCAGAACGTTCCACGTTCGTGTTTTTGCTAAGGTTGCATTAGTTCAAAAGACGTAATGTATGCCTGTACTTTTTTTTGACACAAACATCAGTTACATTTTCAATGTAAATCATTTATTAAGCAACGGAAATGTATCTGCTCGGCTTTATATTATTTATCCAGCCGCAAATGGATATAAAGATTAATAATATTAAATATTTGCCAATTTTTAGTATTATAAAATGCACTTTACATAATAATTGTTCTAATATACTTTTGTTACACAAGTATATTTTCTTAAACAAAATTAATTTAAGTTTTGAATAATTTAAGCGATTATTATATTATAATTGTATTATTAAACAAATTAAAAAGAAATCAGAACAAAGTTTTTTAATATTATATCCAAATAGGAACTTAATTTAAAACGCATACAAAAGTTGGCAAATTACACAAAGAATAAATAATAAGCAGAAAAAAAATGTTTGTCTTTAAAGACTCAATTAAACTGGGGGTTAAAATTGATTAGTAGCTGTCGTAAATAATTAGATTCTTAAGCACTCGTATAGAAATAACGATAGCAATAAAACTCTATTAGACAAAGATCGATCTAGCGTAATGCATTACTTAATTAGTTAAATTGCAGAAAATTAAATTAAAACAATTTTTCTGTTTTGTATTATTACTGAACAATGTAATTTTAGTATTATGTTTTTGTCTTTCGAAGACATACTGAAACAAAGCAAACACAAAATATCGCTAATTTGGTTTTACAACCTTCTAAATTTGAAATTTGTCAGCTAAAATTTGATGTGACTTTTTAATTAGCCCAAACGAATATTGAACCATTAACTTTAATAATTAAAACGATGGGGAGTTGTTTGGCATGGAGCGGTCAATAATTGCATTTTTCAATTTTCCATCATCTCATTTTATGTACGCAACCAGATATGAGTAAAAATATTCAGAACAACTAATTATTAATTTGTACGTTTTTTTAAACACTTAAATGAGTAAACAGTATATCGTTAAAGTAGTAAAAAATTGGACTTTTAATTAAGTTAATAAACACTAAAACGTTATGTAAATAATTGATATACCTATGTGTAGTTTTCAAAATGATTCAAAAGTGGCAACATTATAAGCTAAAAACGCTAATTACAATCAAAGATAAACACTAAGCGTTTCTCTTATTATTAAAGTAACAACAAAATTATCGAAGATTTGATATAATTTTACACAGTTTAAAAAAAATTATTATAATGGTCTGCCATTCAAAAATAGTTTCGTAATGTTTATAAACTAAGAAAAATGATGTACTGATTTGTAAGAAGAAATGATTACATATTTTGATACTATTATAAATAATAGCGGTATCTACGCTAAAATTGCAAGAAAAGGAATTTCTAATATTATATAAAAAAATAATCATTATTATTATAAATGAAGATAATGGTTTCAAAAAATGAATAATGCCATAGAAAAGCAATAATTAAAAATTTTTAATTATTCTTGGCAAAGGATTCTCGTTTTTAGTCTGAAAGTGTATATGTAAATTATGATTTAAATTAAAATAATATATTATATCACTTCTTAGAGCATGCACCCCAAAACGATAATGCTGTGCTGTTTATATTTTATGTTCTTATTTACCTTCTATTTATTTATTCGTATGGAACATTATACAAATATTGTATTATTATGTAAGTATTATGTATGATGCCCCAGAAGAACAGATTGGTTTATCTTGGCAAAGCATTTGTTTCAAGGTTTAGGAAACCACTAAAACCTAAACATACCAACCCTTACCTACCTTAGTATTCATATGTAATAATATTAATTGAGTGTGTAAACATTATAAAAAGTAAATAAGAATATAAAAAATAACAGCACAGCCATTGCATGACGACATATAATAAACCGGTCCAAGCACAGTCACGACAATGACAAAAAATAGTAGCTAAGAAATACAAAAATAACAAAAAAAAAAAAAATAATGGAAAAACAGTTAGTCAGGACAGAAAATACAAAAATATTGCTGAACTTCAGAGATTTTTCAGATTTGTGTAGCCATAATATAACTTCATCTGTTAAATTATGAATGTTTGGAAATCCTTCTTTACACTTCGTTAATTAACAATCCTCTACAATATGTGAAACGATCTCCGGTTGGTTTCCACAGTCACAATTTGGATTAGAAATCGCACCCCATTTAAACAACATAGAATTGAATTTTGAATGGCCTGTTCTTATGCAATTTACTTTTTTGACCAAATTTTTCTTTTTGATCAAAGCCCGAGACTTCTATTGTTGGATCATCAATGAGATGTTTAATGAAAACATAAACTCCAGACCATAATTTTTTCTACACTTCAACTTTAGAAAAAGCAGTAGTTAAGTAGTCTTGCAACCATACAGGACTTCGAGATTTAAGCCTTTTAGCAGGAGGGTTGTCAATATTATATCAAATTGATAACTTTTGTTAAGTTGGCATTTATCCCATTCTCGTTTTAACGCAGCTTTTCGTCGAATGTTCGATAGAGTAATATTACAAAGAACAGGAAGCCAATCGAGAGGAGTAGATTTTAAGGATTTCACTAATTATAAGCATAGTGCAATTCAACTGGCCATCTATTTTTTTTTGTATGATAACTAATTCAACCAGACAGGAGCACAATATTCTGCTGTAAAATAAACTAATGCCAATGCAGCTGTACGAAGTGTCTTTACATCTGCTCCCCAAGTTGTTCCAGCTAATTTTTGAATGACACTATTTCTTGTTTTCATTTTATGTTTGACTTTTTTTAAATGATCTTTGTAAATTAAAAAACGTATCTAAAGTTACTCTCAGATAAACTGGGTTAAAATTATGATTTAACAATAAGTTTTCCACTTTTTTCTTTATTACTTAAATAAAAACATGAAACCTCTGTTTCTTTAAGATTGGGGCACAATGGCAATTTTTTTTTAAATTTCCATAATGCGCAAATCATCAGATAGTTTATTTTAAATTTCGAAAAAATCCAAATGTTGAAATGAAGTTGCCATATCATAGGCGTAGACGAAATTTCGACATTGTAAAGAAGGAAGATGAGAAATATATACATTAAAAGAATAGATGCAAGAACTGATCCTTGTGAAAGACCATTATTTATAAATCTAAATTTACTGCTTTTATCTCTAACAATAACTTTAAACTTCCGATTAGACAACATATTTTCAATAAAAGAAATAATTTTGGAATGTTATAATTATAATTATAATTTTATAATGTTTACACATTTAATTAATATTATTACGTATAAATACTAAGGTGGGTAAGGGTTGGCATGTTTAGGTTTTAGTGGTTTTCCTAAACTTTGAAGCAAATGGTTTGCCAAAACGAACTAATCCACTATTGCACAAGTTTTCGTCACCACACTATACAGGTTTATACTGATCTTCTGGGGGAACCTTACATTACACTTACAACACAATACAATATTTAAATTGTACCCATTAATTATCTAAAGTAAGACCTAGAAACTTGGCCAATTTAACAATTTTATTTACATTATTTTTATTTAATAAATCTGAATTCAATTTTGAATTGAATTTTTAATAAAATTTTGCAAAAGTTTTGTATTAGACGTAGACGTAGACGTTTAAATTTCTTAAATTAATTGTAAATAATAAAAATATGATTGGTCCAAGAACCAATTCTTGGGGAACTCCGTGTATGACATGGTTTGTATTTGAGTTAAGAATAAAATTTTTGTTTTTTATGTATTTTACTAAATTTTGTTAGTATTTTCTATCACGCGAACTTGACATTTTAATATTTAAAAAGACGTCACTTCACAGCTTTAATTCACTTCTTCCATATGCAAAATACAAACAATTCTAGTATTTTTTTTTTTAAACTCGGTGAACATATTTTGATAACTCAAAATAATGTGAAAAAACAGCTGTGATAGTAAATGTTCCTTAGGACTAATCCAGTTGTTGTTACCTACTGTTTTTATTTCTAAAAAAGTAGATGCACATTTAAATAATAAAAAGAGTCTAGTCAGCGATTTCAATCCAACTCTTAAATTTTAGACAATTTTTTGTAATCATGACTTGTACTGCTTTTAAATTTACTAGTCATATCTACCTAAGCTAATTTTTTAGTTTTTTTTATAAACGAATGATGGATTCATTTAATGTATTGGAATTATTAATTAATAAAAATATATCTATGTCAGGCAATAATTATATTTTTTAAATTGTAACCAGTTTCGATTTTATAATTAAATTAAAAATCATCTTCCGACAAAATTTGTACAAAAATAAAAACCCTAACAATAATAATAAATTAATCTTATACTTTCATTCAAAAATTATTTGTTTTTTTGAAAAGATAATGTCAAATTGACATAAAATTATTATTTCTTAAAAGTAAGTAAAAGTGGCGCAAAAGGAAGATAACTAAATTTGGCAGAATATTTAAATTTTTGTAGTTTAAACAAAGTTCGAAAAGGTTAATTTGATTATTAATTAATGAGTTTGAATTTGTGGTGTGAATATAATTTTTTTTGAGTATATCTAAAATATGTTTATTGTTATTATTAACATTAAAGGGATGAATAAAAATTCAATAAAAAAATCTTCTCAATTAATTAATATTTTAACTAATTTAAATTTATCCAATACAAATAATCTTATCCTTATTTCATTCGATATTATTAATCTATTTCCATCAGTACCTCCTTTAGAAACTATAAGTCTTATTTCTAATTTTTTATATTCATGCGACCTACCTGACATTATAACCCAAAATTTAATTAATCTACTTGAATTTTGTCTCAAAAATCAATTCTTTACTTTTCAAAATATTTTCTATAAACAAGAACAAGGTTTACCTATGGGTTCTCCGTTATCTCCTGTTTTAGCAGAAATTTTCTTAGATAATTTAGAAACTAATTTTGTTTTTAAAAATGTTCTTTTCAAAAAACATAATATTATGGGAAAGATATGTTGATGATATTTTCTGTATTTTTAAAGGATTTTTAAATGATATCAATATTTTTCTTAATTTCCTTAACAATTTACACAACAGAATTAAATTTACTTTTGAACTTTCAATTAACAATAAAATTAATTTTTAGATCTTTCCATTACATTACAAAATAATAATATTTTCTCTTTTGATATATATAGAAAACCTATCACAACATCACAAATTATACCTTTTGATTCTTGTCATCCTATTTCACATAAAATTTCTTCTTTCCATTTTCTTTTTAATAGGTTATTTAATATTCCTTTATCAAATGACAACTATTTTAAAGAACTTAACTTAATTTTTTATATAGCTAAATTAAATAATTACCCTTTTGATTTAATTAACAATTTATATAAAAAATTATTGTACAAACATCATTTAAAATCTTATACTACACTTTCACCTATTGATAATAAATTAGAATTTAAATACATTTCTATTCCTTATATTTATTTCTTTTTAACAAAATAAACAAATTAAGAAAACATATTAAACACAAAATTAGTTTCTCTACTAAATTTAACCTTAAAAAAATTTAAAAAAATATTTTCTCGTCTTTTTATAATTGTTTAGATTTAAATAACAAAAATGGTATTTATCAACTTACTTGTTCTTGTGATAAATTTTATATTGGCCAAACATCCAGAAATTTTAAAATAAGACTTAAAGAACACTTGCGATATATAGAAAAACCAGAAAAATATAATAATAACCCAATTTCCATAAAATCTAGTTTTGCTTATCATGTTATTACAGAAAAACACTCAGTTAAAAATCAACAACTTATTCATCCCTTTAATGTTAATAATAACAATTAACACATTTTAGATATACTCGAAAATATTTATATTCACACCACACATCCAAACTCATTAATTAATAATCAAATTAATCTTTTCGAACTTTGTTTAAAGTACAAAAATTAAAACATCCTGCCAAATTTAGTTATCTTTTTTTTTGCGCCATCTTTATTTACTTTTAAAAAATAATAATTTTATGTCAATTTGACATTATCTTTTTCAAAAGAAGAATTAATTTTTGAATGTAAGTATAAGATTAATTTATTATTATTGTTAGCGTTTTTATTTTTGTACAGATTTTGTCCGAAGATGATTTTAATTTAATTATAAAATCGAAACCGGTTACAATTTAAAAATATAAGTATTGGCTGAAATAGATATATTTTATTAATTAATTACGTTCAGTTATTTAGAATTTCAGCCTGAACTGAGGATGACACTTTTAGATAGATGTTCTAAAACAATTTTAGTTAATTTATTCTTTAATAATTAATAATTGTGGACTGACCAAAATTTTAACAATATTAAATTTTTAAGTAAAGCGCTAAAATCTGTATTAATAAAAAATTATTGAAGAATCTGTTCTATATTGTGGTAAGACTTCCACAATTTTGTTCTATAGAGGATATTCTACCCGCCATTGGTTTATCGCTGTAAAATATGTTAATTAGTTCACTCACGTGGTATATGACGTAGTGGTACTAAAAAAAAACCAAAAAGCGGACAAACAGATAGTAAAACAAGAAAAATTCAAATTATTGATGTTTGCTTTGGATGACACGTTCAGATTTGTTATCTTTACGGGTCGTGGGATTACGTACAGGAAATAGAATAGGTTTGTTGTTTTCGATTCGCATACAAAATTAAACAAATAAACATAAAGATCCAATTTCAAATACATTTGAATTAATAATAATATCTAAGAATAAAACACGCTACTTCGCTTGAATTACAGTTCAACGTCATGGGACCTGGCAGTCTTTTTGTATGGGTAAAAGGCTGAACTTCTTAGCGCAGCGTTGCTACTCTCTGGAAAAAGTTCGAATGGTAGGAAAGCGAGCTATTCCATCATTTCCATGATGCAGTGATGCGTCCTAAAGACCGCTCTAGAGGATACCCACGTTTAGAATGTTAGATTTTCGTAGACACGATGGGCGAGTAATCAATTGATGTAGATACTCTTCAACCACCTTTTCCAAAAATCTTATTTTAACTGTTAGGCGTGTTTCCATATTGACAATCGTTGCGAATTTGTATCGTTCCAAGTAATTTCTGGGTAACTCGTCCGTGCACTACTAATAAGGGGGTTAAAGGAAAGATATTTGTGGGTTTTTAAATATCGTAGAAATGGGACAATGGTTCAATATCGTTTCGGTTTCAATTACATACGTTTTTAATTAAGTGTAAGTAACACAACAACTTTTTTGGATATATTGTTGTAATTATTGTTTGTGGTCAGCAGAGTTGTAGAGAGGATACAATTCATTAAGCATTAACTAAATTGACAGCCTTGGCACTCATACAATTATGACTGGCACATAAACTCTCAATCCTTGACGATTGGGAGGCAAACTTTTCTTTATATATAAAAATCTATAATAATCAACTCTTACGCGAAAGAGGGACGGATTTGAGCTACTCGGTAAGATGCAAGGTCACCCTTTACGTGATCTGCAAGTAGGGGTTTGGTTCAAAAACATCTAATACATTGATGTAGAATTTTAAGAGTAATGTCACGACTGTCTTGAGGCGAGTAGGTTTTACAAACAGTGTATAACGTGGTTTGAAGGGTAGCATGTTGCAGTGTTTAGTGTTCTTCCCAGATTATAGTACGACTAATTTAGTGAATGCCCCGTAGACAGATCGGAGTGAACAAGTAAACTTTTACAGTAAAGAACAGAACCCGTTTGCAGGAAGCGAATTTTACCAAAAAAGGCTGACAGTTGCACTATCTTAGGCAATCAGACGAGTTAACTAATTGACAGGCCCATATTTCTTTAACAGACCGTATCCTCTCATTCCATGAGATGACGACACCACTATTGCCTGCGTGGACCGCGATAACTTACTAAAAAGCACTAAGTGAAAAAATCACTAATTTATTTGTCGGTTATTATTACACAAGAAGTTAATTTTTACCAGGTGCTTATTTTTTGACAAAGCATTTTTTTTTCAAGAAAATTATTAGAGAATTAAGGGCTCAAATTGTCCTTTGATTGTTAAACAACAATCTAAGCATAACTTTATTGAAATATTAGAAATGTTCACAGTGTTTGTAAATAAGGGTACAATTATTGTAAGAAATACTGTATATACAAGTCTTGATTTCCCAATGGGGAGTGTTACATTTTTCAATTTTGAATAGTAATTTTCTTATTATGTTTTGCCCCACCAAGATATAGTTGTTTACTAATAATAATAGTTTTACTAATAAGAATTGGGTGTAAAAAATAAACGATTGTTTTGAACATTTTAGTTCTTTTTGAGATTAATTTAAGGAAACGACGTACCGGTCATTTGTCAATGTCAATTTTATGTGACATTAAGCATTTGCTATTGGTTAATCTGCGTGATCCATCTCGTCCTGTGTGTACATCATATTCTTCTAGTGTGATTTATATAATAATGTATTTCTTTCCTAAAACGTTACACCAACGCCTTTGTTGATTTTTCTTCTTCTTTCCTTCAATACGCTTTGTAAACTATGGGTACGGAGTTTTGTCAACCTACGCTTTCAATTTCTTTTTTCTGTAATCTGGAGTAGATGATTCTTTCAATTCTGTGTCAACGCTACTCAAAGTATACATTTTTTTATTGCACGCCTAGAAATATTTTTCTCTACGACCATTAGTAGAATGTAGTAATTCTGAAATAATATTCAATAATAAAAATAAAAAATTCTCGCCCTTGAGAAAGAATATTATAACATTTAGTTCTTGTGGGGTTTGCACATATTTGCATTCAATAACAAGTAACAGAATAAATATTTTGTAATTAAGGTCAACAAATTATTTAGAGTACCATGATTTCCTGAGCTGTTTCAAGAGTAAGTGGAAGTTGAAAGCAATGTTTTAGTTGTTTTGGGACAAGTATTAATTTAAATGAAGGAGAGATAGACAGAAATGAAGAAACAGAGGAAGAGATACAAAGACAAGCGGATAAAGGAGAAGAGATACACAAAGAAGAAATAACTAAGGCAATAAAGCAACTAAAGAACGGAAAAGCTGCGGGACATGATAAAATAACATCAGAAATGATAAAAGAAATGGGAGACACAGGAATTACACAAATTTAGGAAATATGCAAGAAGGCTTGGACAGAGAAAAAATCCCAAGAGATTGGCAGCATTTTCAAAGGAGGAGATAACAGAAACTGCAACTTATATAGAGAAATAACGCTACTTTGTACCATAAGAAAAATATACAAGCAAGTTATCGAATCAAAACTAAGGAAACAAATTGATACACAATTAATAACAACACAAAGTGGATTTTGGAGCAGCAGAACTATACAGGACCATATCTTTACAATAAAAGAAGTTATTAGAAAAACGTTGGAATATGGGAAAACAATATATATCGCCTTCATAGACTTAGAAAAAGCATTCGACAGAGTTAATAGAGCAATGTGGGTTTACCTAAAGAAAAAAATTGGTAAATAAGAAACTAATAAAAATAATACAAA